>JARSSU010004705.1:0-56139 GCA_029619165.1 Eurosta solidaginis | reverse complement strand
CGTTGAAATACGAGCCCAAGTCATTATTCTTTTGAAAATATCTCTGTGTTCAGTACATACGGCCATTAGAAGATATCGGGAAAACTGGGAAAAATACTAACAGAAAACAATGTGGTCGACCAAGAAAGACAAACTAAACAAGCGACAACAAAATATATGCAATAGGTAAGGCCAGTCGACGGAAATCTGGATCATAATTTCGTGCTGAAATCAATAAAGACTTGGATTCACCAATATCGTTCACGACAGTTAAAGGCCGGCTTAAAGAAAAAGGTGTGATTGTATGTACTGCTGTCAGAAAGCCGCTTCTGAGGCCAGTAAATAAACAGAAAGAACTAAAGTTGCTCAAAAACATATTGATTGGACGATTGAACAGTGGAAATAAATTTTATGGTCAGACGAATCAAAATTCGAACTTCTCGGTAGCCATAGGCGTCAATATGTTCACAGAAACCTAAATGAAAGATTCAAAGCAGATTGCATTGTGCCAACTGTGAAACATGTTGGTGGATCAGTGATGATTTGGGGCCATTTCAGCTACCCTGGCGTTGGGCAACTAAAAAAAATTTTAGGAATTATGAAAAAATATGCAATACCATACACACATCAAAACATTGTACTTCGTATTTGAAACGACAAAAAGATGCAGGTGACCTTGACACAATGGAGTGGCCAACAAAATCCCCCGACTTAAATCCCATCGAGCTATTGTGGGAGGAATTGGATCGACGTGTGAGAGATCTAAAGCCAACAACCCTTCCTGACCTCTGGGATTATTTGAACGAGGCGTGGAAAACTATCCCACACCAAACACTTCAAAAACTTATCGAAAGAATTCCCAAATTGTGCGCTGCAGTCATCAAAGAAAAAGGTGGCCGTTTTCAAGAAAATCGCTTAAAGTAACATACTTACTGTTTTCTTATAAATATTGATGGAACTTTCAGTAAAATTGATTAAAAAAGTTCAATGTACAAAACAACTTTTTTCATCTGTTCTTTTCGGACTGTACTGTAAGACTTGAAAAAAAATGGGAAATCTGCTTTCTAAATTCGCTACCACGAACTTAAATCACTTGTAGAACGAAAACTAGCTTAACTCGAACAATCGACCACATTCATTGAATTATTCTCAACTGCACTCCATCACATTTAAAGGACGCTCAGTTATGCTCATTGACTAATAATTCAATGGATTTTTAGATAGCAAGATAAACAACAACATTTTTATGCCTGTGATCAAGACAAGCACAAAAGCTAAATGCTTGTCAAATAGCATTTACAAGAAATTAACATAAAATAAATAAACCAAATATGAGCATACACTGAAAACAAAAAACAACAAATAATTGTACATACATGGAACATTTACTAAACATTGCATATTTGGCCTAATAGTGAATGGTCACTCCAGAGTCATAAAACATTTTTCTCAACCACAATTTAACAAGCAAATGGAGACACAACAAAAAAAATACACAAGCAACACAATAAGAAGTATTTAAAAAAAAGTTTTTTAAATGTGCAATGCCTACGAAACCAGCTCTCACATAGAGGGCAACATTTCAGCTTGGCTTAGCAAAACAACAAGTATACAAAACAAGTAAGGAAGGCTAAGTTCGGGTGTAACCGAACATTACATACTCAGCTGCCAAATTACAGCTTGCAAAACTTTTAAATTACCCTAAAATTAAAAGTGGGCGGTTCCATGCCCATTGTCCAAAATTTTACTAATTTTCTATTCTGCGTCATAAGGTCAAACCACCCACCAAGTTTCATCCTTTTATCCGTCTATGGTAATGAATTATCACACTTTTTCGAAATTTTCGATATTGAAAAAGTGGGCGTGGTTATAGTCAGATTTCTTTCATTTTAAATAACGATCTGAGACGAGTTCTCAGGAACTCACATACCAAACTTCATTAAAATACCTCAAAATTTACTCAAGTTATCTTGTTTACGGACAGACGGACGGACATGGCTAAATGAATTTCTTTCTTCGCCCATATCATTTTGATATAGAGAAGTCTATATCTATCTCGATTAGTTTATGCCGTTACGGGGTACCGTTATGCGAACAAAATTAATATACTCTGTGAGCTCTGCTCGGCTGAGTATAAAAACAAGCAGAACATCTGCAACTGCACAGCACAGCACCACAACCGAAGTTGAATGCAAACAAAAAATTAAGTTTTTATACAAATGTTTGAATCCATTAGTGGATACTTTTTGTAATCTATGGTCAAGCAGCAGACTTGCGCCGCTGACCGCTACCTCATCCAAAATGGCCAGCGACATAAGTGTTGTTGGAACGTTTACAACATTTGCTGGCCGTAAAATAATTGCCAACTGTGGTGAGTGGACAACTGAAAGCATAGAGTCAGTCAGCTTATAGAGCATACAAAAACAAAACACACACTCTAGAAAAATGTTTCAAAAGAATTATGGCAAAGAAGATTGAATTTGAAAAATTCAAAAGCAAGTGAGCTCAGGTAAGTAAGTAGTCTAATTTCAGGCGAAACCATACATTCTATACCCAGTGGAGCGCCAATCTCCAACATCAGCTGTTGTCCAACGTAACCAGCAAGACAACATTATAAGCTGCACCAGCATGGCACGAGTCTAAAATGGCCCACCAGAAATATATTTAGCAACTTATCGAAGTACTGTTAAACGAATAACAAGAGTTACTGTCAAAGGAGATGTTCCAACTGAAGCTCAATCTGTTTCAAGTAACAATATCTATATGGTGGAAGTATCAAGGAAAGGATCTTCACATTACTTTGGAATATAGAAGAGTGCTAACAACGGAGGTAGGCCAAATGTGCTACCACCTCACGCAGATATTCAGAGGGTACGAGGGTTTCAAGGAGTATTCTCATACTCTAAGTGTAGAGGGGATACCTTCTGTCGATACTGTCCCACCGAATTGAAAAACGCAGAACACTTAATGTTTCATTGTCCTCGTTTTCTACACAAAAAATTTTTTGTATAAAGATAGTTAAGTTCTCCCAATGTGAAAATAAATAGATTGTGGGACTGCAGTAGGCGAAATGGCACCTCTTGTTATAATGCAAAACAGTTGCTATTAAATCGCTTCTCTCCCCTGTGATGTTATGCCTAACGATGGCCGGACGGGGTGTGGACACATAAACAGGCTAGTCTGGTTTGATTAGATCACTTGGGGGCAGCGCTCTGCAGTGGTTAAATTAACGCAATTACAAGAAATCACAAGACAAATTAAGTGATGATGGGCAGAGAGTAAGCGTAGTATGTGGGAATTGTGGGTGTAAAGAATAGGAAAAAGTATGAAAGGAAATTAAAGATTAGAGCCCGAAACCGAGACAGGATGGAAATTAAAGTTAATAATGATTATCGGCTTTTCGTTGGCGGGTATCGATGTTTTATCGATGAGTTATTTGTTGGGTATCGATTTGTTTTTGGAGAGTTATCGATTTTTATCCAAAAAGTATCAATCTGTTATCGAAAAATATTAACTCCTTAAAGAGTTTTAACAGTTTTGTCATCGACGAGTTCTCGGCTTATATTTGACACGTTATCGATTGTTTATAGAACAGTTGTTGTTTTTTTTTAAATATGAAAAAACAATGCTTACTTACCTACTTAATTGGCGCTTAACCGTTTTAAACAGTTATGACCGTCAAAAAAGGCGCGCCAGTCGCTTCTTCTCTCTACCAACCGGCGCCAATTGATCACACCAAGGGAGTTTAAACAATGTTAAAGCAATGCGACACTGATAAATATCTTTATGAAGGGAACGGCATTTGGAAAGAGCGCACATACGACCACCGCCAATAACGACGCGCCGAGTACCTCAAACACCACACAAACTACATGATCCTTTTCCTACAGGGTCTCATAGATTACATGAGGAGGAGTTTACAAAGAAGCTTTCTCAGTTCCTTGGGAAGGATCTGAAATAGCTTATGGTGTGGGAGTAGTCTTCGCGACATTTCTAACCACATGCATTTACGGGAGTCTGCCGTACTCAGCAAGTATATTTTGATCAGCTAAAAAATTCTGTGTGTGAAAAATGGAATATTTGTCATTTTTTTATTGAATATTTCAGAAGCTGCCATATCGAAGCTCCAAATGTTGCTAATCAGCGGTAACTTGCCATACTAACCAAGCAAACAATGGATAGTTTGGAGAAATTGTTGCACAAAACACCACCACATCTAGATGTTTCTTTCCTCCCTCCCAATTTACCATCTGCTCCATTTTGCGTGGGCACGTTCTGTGTTTGCGTCCTGTGATCATGTGGTTATGGCTCCATCTACTAGGAGTGGCAGATTTGACAGATCTCGAGGCAGCAATTAAGCTAGGTTCTAGAAAACTTCTTGTATTTGCTAACAGGACAGAGTTATTCCATAACATTATGTCCTGATGGCTAATTGGGGGTTTTCCGTTCGGTTTTCAAACGAATTCTGGGAACACAATAGACATATTCAATCTACGTGAAGTCTTTATGGACCACGCAGTTCAACCGAACCTTAACTACAGATATTTCAAGAGCAGCAGGTTTTAGAAATTCGATTCACTATACTCAGTGCTCTTAATGAACGATAGAAGGTTAAAAACATGGCACCAAAAACTGACAACGCCACAATGAAAATATGACTAAAACGCATAACTTCAAAAAGGGTCAGCTAGAATTTTTATTCCAACAGACATATAACCAAGAAGGAACAACCTTCTTAAACGAAGTAACGTTGTCCTCAAACGAACAGTGTGTATAGTTCTGGAGTGGTCGAATGGAAGCGAATATTCGTCTAATTTAGTCTAGGCGACTATTCGAGTACGGTTAACTGAATAACATCGATGTGTATCGATGTGTATAAACCCCAACAGGGTATACAACTTGTATAATAATATCATTTGAAATGTTTTATGGGGCCAGCAACATGTGCGGTATTGCAAACAATTACGTGGTTAAAGGATAAGAGGTTCACAATGATAAAAAAATTGCTCGTTTTTGTAGACTAGCAATTAGATGGTTTCTCAACAGCTTGCAATGAACTGGAAATTATTGCAAATAAAAAACAAGTAAGGAAGGTTAAGTTCGGGTGTAACCGAACATTACATACTCAGTTGAGAGATATGGTGGCAACATAAGGGAAAAAAACCATGTAGGAAAATGAACCGAGGGTAACCCTGGAATGTGTTTGTATGACATGTGTATCAAATGAAAGGTATTAAAGAGTATTTTAAGAGGGAGTGGGCCATAGTTCTATAGGTGGACGCCATTTAGGGATATCGCCATAAAGGTGGACCAGGGGTGACCCTAGAATTTGTTTGTATGATATGGGTATCAAATGAAAGGGGTTAATGAGTATTTTAAAAGGGAGTGGGCCTTAGTTCTATAGGTGGACGTCTTTTCGAGATATCGCCATAAAGGTGGACCAGGGTGACTCTAGAATGCGTTTGTATAATATGGTATCAAACGAAAGGTGTTAATGAGTATTTAAAAGGGAGTGGGCCTTAGTTCTATAGGTGGACGCCTTTTCGATATATCGCCATAAAGGTGGACCAGGGTGACTCTAGAATTTGTTTGTACGAAATGGGTATCAAATGAAGGGTGTTAATGAGTATTTTAAAAGGGAGTATTCCTTAGTTCCATATGAACTTTTCCAGAACTTTTTCATTTCATTCTACTTAATATGGTAGGTGTCACACCCATTTTACAAAGTTTTTTCTAAAGTTATATATTGCGTCAATAAACCAATCCAAATACCATGTTTCATCCCTTTTTTCGTATTTGGTATAGAATTATGGCATTTTTTCGTATTTGGTAATTTTCGATATCGAAAAAGTGGGCGTGGTCATAGTCGGATTTCGGCCGTTTTTTATACCAATACAAAGTGATATCTATTTTTGCTCAAGTTATCGTGTTAACGCCCAAGCGGAAGGACAGACTGTCACATGTGTATAAAACCTGGGCGTGGCTTCAACAGATTTCGCCTTTTTCCACAGAAATAAGTTACCGTTCCAGAATCTAAGCCCCTACCAAATTTCACAAGGATTGGTAAATTTTTGTTCGTCTTATGGCATTAGAAGAATTCTAGACAAAGGGCGGAGCAACGCCCATTTCGAATTTTCTTTTATCTTTGATTTTGTTGCACCATATCATTACTGGAGTCGAATGTTGACATAATTTACTTTTATACTGTAAAGATATTAAATTTTTTTGTTAAATTGACTTAGAAAAATTTTTTTTAAGTGGGCGTGGTCGTTCTCCGATTTTGCTAATTTTTGTTAAGCATACATATAGTAATAGGACTAAGGTTCCTGCCAAATTTAATCATGATATCTTCAACGACTGCTAAATTACAGCTTGCAAAACCTCTAAATTACCTTCTTTTAAAAGTGGGGCGGTGCACGCACATTGTCCAAAATTTTGCTAGTTCTCTATTCTGCGTCATAAGTTCAACTCACCTACCAATTTCATCGCTTTATCCGTCTTTGGTAATGAATTATCGCTTTTTTTCGATTTTTCGAAATCTTCGATATCAAAAAAGTGGGCGTGGTTATAATCCGATATCGTTCATTTTAAATAGCGTTCTGAGATGAGTGCCCAGGAACCCACATACCAAATTTCATCAAGATACCTCAAAATTTGCTCAAGTTATCATGTTAACGGACGGACGGACATGGCTCAATAAAATTTTTTTTTCGATACTGATTATTTTGATATATGGAAGTCTATATCTATCTCGATTCCTTTATGCCTGTACAACCAACCGTTATCCAATCAAAGTTAATATATTCTGTGAGCTCTGCTCAACTGAGTATAAAAACTAACTAATATCTTACTTGTTGTTGCCATTCGGGTGAGATGATATAATGATGACGAGTGGAACACTAAATCGGCGGTTCAAGGTAAGAGATGATATGGTCGACTAACAGTGAAGTCGTTGTGCCAAACTGTCCCATCGAATGGGTGGCTGATTCTAGAGAGGACCGTCCAATAGACGAAACTATCGGTAGATTCCATGAGCGGTAAGTCAATTAGCAGTTATCGGGAATCAAAAACCACCTATGGAGTGAGCTGGCGCGAAACCAGCGAATAATGTGCGGTGAGTGGTGAAGTTTTAACTGTTGGTTTTTTAACGCTGGATAGTAAAAGATTGAGGGGTTGTTAATACAAACATATTAGTTAACGTATGTTGACCAGCGGAGCTAGTGAACGACGTAAAAGAAGAATTATTGGTTTTTTTAAACCTGATGCACTGCGATCTCTACTAAGATTGTCTGTGCTAGACATCTCATCTTATTACTGTTTGTAGAGGCTTTTGATTTATTAAAATACCTCTTCTGGCTTTTTACTCCATATCACATATAGATTTAGAGCCTTGCTAGAGTAACGTAATCGGAGATAATGTGAATCGGTGTTTTATTATTGAGATTACAAAAGCGACAAATTTGTGTCTCTGATGGATTTAAATTGCTAGGTTCATACCTATGACTACAGTGTTTCGTATGGTACCCAGTGAGATTTCATATGTCCTCCTTGCTTAGAGTTATAAGCTCGGATGATACTCTGAATGCTGGGAATATTAACTATTTGGCCTGCCTTTGCACTGCCTTCACCCTGATTTCTTCCCAGTTACTTTGGTTTCCCTAGTGTGTGCTTTAGTGGGTCCACATAATGACTATGAAAATATAATGCTGCTATAGTACCTTGATTGGCTTGGTTGTCTGCAAATCCATTACCTGCATATCCCTCATGCCTGGCAATCCATTTTGCCAAAACTTTGTTCTTTGCTCTCATATCTCTTAAGACTAAAATGCATCAATCAACAAGATTGAAGTTAGTTGTGTAAGAGTGCAAGTCTGCCTCGCTGTCCGACATAATGGGGTTACTCTTCGAGGATAAGCCTCTTCGTAGACATTCTCTACCGAAAACTAATATTGCACGGATTTCTGCCTAAAATATATTTGGTTAGCATTCCATTGATGATGACTTTTTGAAGATCTGGCATCAAATTTTTATTAATTTGTGAACCAGAACTGAGATTAACTGTCAATATATGTATTCCCTGTTTCCCAAACAGTACTTTTCGCAATGGATACCTACAAGTTTGGTGAATTCTGATCGTAGAGGCAATTGCGTCGCTTAGTTACAGTAAGGGATTCTTTTTATAAGTTTCTTGTTACTTTTGTGTTCCCTGTTATATTTCCGATCTTTAGCTCAAAAATATTTGGAAGTCTTAATGCAGCAAGTGTTTTCTATGAGAATAGGGAAGGGAGGAATTCTCACTAAGGCACTAAGTGCATCTGCAGGGTACGTCCTCCTTTCACTCGTTATGCCAATAAGAACTAATCGATACTTAATTTTAATTAATTTTTTATTGTGGTGAATACTGTTTGAAAGGTGCAAACTTACCGATGGAAGAATTTCTGCCAATGGATGTATGTATATCGGCCGCTTCTTGCCTAAATTACAGCCGGCTTCAGAATGGTGGACGTAAAAAACCAAACCAAAACAATACTAACGTGAAAAGAGTGACCCCATATAACCAAATACAGTGAACTCTTAATATGTATTTGAACTGGGAGCTGTACTAACCCTGAGGTAGCCGGCCGTAACCAAGTTATTTATAACTTTAACTACAAAGTGACAGCTGCAGTTAGTCAATATAGATACATATATAGTGACATTTCGGCAGCCATTAAGGCAACAATCTCACACAGCACTTCATAGAGAAGTGTCCTGAAATGCAAACAAGCATTGAGACAGACTTAAGCTTTGGCAGAGTTCTACATCTATACTGGGTTCCTGGCTATAAAAAGTAGAGGGTAACGGCAATGCCGATGAGTTAACACTCAATAAACCGATAGGGAAAGGTATAGAAACGTAGGGCTTCAGAATTTTAAAGAACATGTGCAAATCCTGTGATAAATATGAGACTCGAAAAATATCTCATATCCCTAAATAGAGAAGCCTTAAGGCGCATGATGAGCGTACTTCACCTACTTATAAATGAGCCAACTTCGGGAACAGACGATGTAATAGCGTGGGCTGCAGGAAGAAATGATGAAGCACATTCTGTGTTTGTGTCCTGCAGTCGCGTGGACGAGGTTCATGTATTTGGCGAATGTTGGAGTTATTTTGTATCATAGGTAAGTCATCGTCGACAAATTATGCTAACACTATGTATACATTCAGTCCATATAGAGTGTTTATTGACCGGCCAGCTCAAATTTATCTAAGTTTTCAAGCCAGTTTTGAAGTAGCTAGATGGACGGCCAAAGTCTTAGTGCAGGATATATTGCAGCCCCTGCATCATTCTGCAAAACTTGGGCCATGCCCTTAAAAAAAGTAAAATGAGTCACCTTTCTTTTCAATATATATACCAGCACCTGACAGAAGGATAATTTTTGAGCAGTCTCTCAAGACTCACACAGTTAAACTTTAAAGATCTTCTAAGTTATACAATAGTGCCATGAAAACGTGTGGCGTTGGAAAGATGGATTTTTTTACATCGCAGCCTTAAGCAATATCAATCTTGTCTCGGCCTGTATTGTATCAAAAGCTCGTTCTTTTCTATACCGACATAATATTTTAAGAATTCAATTTGCATTGTATAAATGACCTTATCTCTGATATGTTCGAGCTCAAATAAAGCATATAAAATTCGCAGGTTAATTAAATAAAAAAAAATAAATATAAGGCACGATAACCTTCGAAGAGATTTTAGGCCGAACTTCTCTTCCAAATTGCGTCGTGTCCCCTGTTAATTTTTCCTACAAATTGGCGGGACGGGACCTACTTGTTTTATGTCGACTCTGAACGGCACTCCCGAGGGGCGAAGCCGCTTAGAAAAACTTTCTTCTAATTGAAAAAACTTGTTTCTAAAGCTTTGATGTTGCTTTGACAGCGGCGTGAACCCAGGATCTTTGGTATGGATGGCGGAGCCCGCTACCATCAAACCACGGCGGCCGCAGGTTAATTATGTAAATAAATAAGCATAAAGTGAGCAACTGCCGAGTCATAAAAGATAAATAAAATACAGATAAATAGCAGCTGCATAGGTGCAAATACTTGCAAGTATTGAAAATACTGGAGCAGGCAAACGGATTTTTAAGACTAACCTCTATCAGATACTCAAGTACTCCTACCTTATGTAGATTGCAAAATTGGAGGCAAACTAAGGAGCTAATTTGTATGAGAAGATTTACGGAGGATGCCTTAATCAATGCAATGCTGTACATTTGTAAATGTTGTGGTCAAAGAAAATCTACTGTAGAAATGGTAATGATGTGATGGAGTGTCCTTATCGCTGCAACAAAAACAACAACAAAAACACCATAGGTCAGTTGCATTGAATTCAAAAATAATAATATAAATTGGAGTGGTAAGGTAGGTAGGTAGGTGAAATGGCTGCGAGCCCTGGTCAGCCCAAGTAGCTATTTAAAGCCGTTTTGATGCCATGTAACTCGTCTAAAAACCTACGGAATGTTACGGTCAATGTATTACAACCAGCCAGAGTTGTTGATAAAATTAAGAATATTCGGGATTGCTATCTAGATAACCCTCTGAGGTGTTCTAGAAACGGGGTTCCAAGGAACCTTAGCCGGGCTCTAGCTAGAGCCGGGCATTTGCACATAAAGTGTTCTACTGTCTCCCGGGCATTTGGATCTTTGCAGCTTCTGCAGTATTCGTTACACGGAATGCCCAACTTTTCCGCATGCATACCTACTGCCCAATGACCGGTGCAGACTGCTATCAGTTTGCGTGTGTTAGCCCTGGATTCGTTCAGAAGACTTCTCGTCCTCTTTCCATCATAGTTTGGACAAATGGATTTTGATATTGCACAGGTGGTGATGTTATTCCACTTTGTTTGTGCTTCCTTCAAGTAGAAGCTTTGGATATTCCCCTTGGCTACTACTAAGGGTATACCTACTTCGACACTGGTTATTTCCTCGTTCATCTCCGATGAGCCCCTGCGTGCTGGCTCATCGGTTTCTCGTTACCCTCTATCCCCCTATGACCCGGGACCTAGATAACGCGTAGTTCTAGATTGGTGGATAACTGGGATATGAGTCGCTTACAAGCACACACTAATTTTGAGTTAATGTGTGTCGAGGAAAGCGCTTTTATCGCTACTTGGCTATCCGACAGGTTGAAAAATTTACCAGCGAAATTCAAGCCCTCCAGTGATTTGCAGGCTTGCCAAACCGCGAGGATTTCTGCTTGAAACACGCTGCAGTTCGATGGGAGTCTGAATGATGCCGATAAATCTAGGGACTCAGAGATGACTCCGGCCCCCTATCCCGATTCCATCTTGGAGCCGTCAGTGTAGATTTGGATGTCGTCGACCCTTATTCCCGGGTTTCTCTTCCACTCCTTCCTGCTTGGAATGGCGGTATTACAATCGTACTCAAACTTCACTTTGCGAGGTTAGTAATCTGTCTCGGACTACATGTATCATACGGAAGTTTCTTTAGGATACTACTATGCCCTTGCTGAATATCCTTCCAACACCCAGTCTCCCTGAGGCTCAGTGTGGTTTGTGACGGTGTACAAAGTATATGCAAGTCGATCGGAAGCAGGTGCAAAATGGGGTCTAAAGCAGCTGTGGGGTAAGCGCGTCCGGCCCGTATGGCAACAACGCATGCAGCGCGCTGGACTTTTTGCAGGCTGGTGGGATTGTAGCTCTTACTTAGAGCTTCCCACCAGAATATGGAACCATAGGTAAGCACCGGTCGCACCACCGCCTCGTACATTCAAAATACCATGTTTGGTTTGAGTCCCCATTTCTTACCAAACATTGATTTGCAGGCATAGAAAGCGATGCAGGCCTTCCGTACCCGCTCTTCGATGCATACCTTCCAATTCAACTTGCAGTCAATTGTTAGTCCCAGATACTTGGTACTCGATGACAGGGTTAGTTTCTGGCCGTTTAAGAATGGTTGGAGTGGTAAAAAGCAAGATGATTAATGGGGTTAATTATGTGCTTAAATACAACATTGCGTTGCTAAGGCAGCAAACTCGATTGTTTTGAATTCACTTGTAAGGTATTCACGAATCTGTGATCTTGCTACTCTACACAGAAAAAAACAATGACCTCTTAAATAAAATCACTGCGATTTAATGAGTGTGATGGTTTGTGATTGTTTGCCGCCAAGCAGTTCACTACGACGTATTAATTTCAATTTCCAGTTCTGCTGAGAAAAGGTTGGGGTTGGGTTTGTAATCCGATTAATGGTAAGCGTGGTTTTGGACGGTTACTCGGACCAGATTGCCACTTCTTTTTCTTGCTATCGATGCTGACGGTCTTTTGCCAGATATAGATTCGTTACGTTTCAGTAATAAGCACTACAAAGATACTAGCCTGACTTATCATCTGCAGCTAAACAACAATCAAGTCGTGATATCGGAACAATCAGCCACAAGAGATATTCACTAAATATTGCAGATAAATCGTAATTAGTTTCTACTAAAAGGAATGATGACGATGAAGTACTTATTTAACCATCGGTTGTAGGCAATATATGTTACAAACTTATCGATCTTATTCGATAGTTAGACGACTTTTAAATCCAAGTTAAATTAAGTTGAACTGCTGGGTCAGTGAGGAGTTCATAGTATACCAGAAGTTTGCTCTATGATCAGAGGTTTTCTCTACTATCAAACCTAGATCCACTAACTATATTTCGTATTTCCTGCTTCTAGATTTGACAGCTGTTTCACTTTTAATAGCTCGAGTCTTAGCCTGGGAAGCAGTGGAACCTGCAGGCCCATCAAGAACTGTCACTGAATGTCTTCCTTCTTATGTCACCAGGTCATGAAGAAGAGAAATGAAATGTTGAACAAATATTTTCTGTTGAATATACCGAAATCTGGGCATGCCAACAGATATCTGGTTGAAGAAGCCCCACCTCCCCAACTCCGGAAACACCAAAAAGAAATCAGGTAAAAAATAATTCAGCCGTTTGTACAAGATATGCAAAATAAGGCCCCCAGATAAAAAGAGTTGGCAAATTACTATACAAATAAATGCCCGCCGAACCTGGTTCTCAATGACAAATACCCAAAATTCGCAGTTGAGGTAAACAATCTCCTCCGCTTCAACTTCAATATGGATACTGAATGTAGTTAATCTCTAACTTATCCAGAATGCTTTTAACGTGTCTCCACATGACACCAAACATCTTTTCAATTGCAATGTGGAACAAACACCTCTAACATCCATATCTCTTTGGTCCAACACTGTTTAAATTGCATATTTCCTGGGACTCCCATCAGAGAATATTGATGCCAGTTTCGATAAGTGATGGCAGCTATTAGCTAGGATGAAACACTACTACAACGACCGCGCAGTACCTACGCATTCGATTCGGCGTGCAATCGAAACATCCTTTATCTGACATCTGATTTACCTGATAAGGCCTAATTTAAACTTGTGACTGCAGAAGGGGAGAAGCGACATAAGGAGGGGTAGCATAAGCAACGAGCATAACGTCAATTCACCTTATGATTATCGGAATAGCCACAAAGTCAATTGAAGTTATGGCCATATGAAAGGTTCACAACGTCGAACTTGAAATGGTGATACTATCCAAAGTGAGAAGAAATTATTCAGAAAATTTAGAATAAAAAATGGAATCACGAGAACGCGTACGTGATCTTCGTCACTTTTCAGCCTCGTTCATGTGCACCAATCTATCTTCTTTACATAGAGCCCAATCTGATTCAGACATCCACGGTATAAGCTTCCAGGGTTATGCCCTGTTTGGCTGGCTTATACGTTTTTTTTTCTTTCAATTTAGCCTATTCACATATAACCGCCTCGATAGCCATTTGATTGCCCTTGCAACAACTTTTGTGTCCCCCTAAGAGTCCCACTGGAGCGCAAGTACTGGAACAGGTAGACTATTTTCCCAATATTTTATGATGCTGTCCCGAGTGCTACTGCGGTTGTAAATAGTCGCCTCTCTCATTTGTATCACCTCCTGCTACGCATTGTTTTGACTCATTTGCATCTGTTCCTATGATCAACTGCTCTTTGCAACCGGACCCCTTTTCAAGAGTTAGCTGATTTTGTTCTGTGCCACTTTACCTTGTTGGGAGTATATCTGTGAGACTCGCAGCACCATTGGGCTATATAAGGGAGAGACCTACGTTATGTTACCATCTCCTCTTGCTCTTTTGAACTATGGCTTTTGAAGTCTCTTAAAATGTCCCCGCTTCTAGCATTTTATGATTTCCTCCGCACTTCTCTTCCCCAGGTGCATTTCCCGTCTTGTAGGTTCATTTGTAAGTCTAGCAACTCAATTGGCTCTTTGTCCACCTCCAACACCTTAGTGGTAATGCCTGCGCACATCTCCTATCCCCTTGTGTTAAGATTTGCGAGGCTTCTCATCAGATTTTAGCATGTTAGGATGCTTATAATTAAGACTTTTTTTCTTTTCTTTTCTTCAAATTTAACACGTATCCTAGGACATTTTCGAAAGTTACATGTGCAATATATATTCCGCTTTCATGATTATATAGAGGATGTAGGGCTGACCCTTCTGTCTAGATCAACATACATTAAATATCATCCAATCCTTTGTCGGTATAATTGACTGATTGCATCACGCATTGGATCTATAATTTTTCTTTGCTATGGGGATTGTGTATACATCCCATAAAAGGCCTCCTTGCTATATAGAAAGAATAAATTTCTCCACCACTTCACTACCTTAATACCTTTGATACGGCTGACCAGCGTTAGGACCCTGTGTGCCTGGACACTTTCTCCCTCTTGCAAAACCGAGAGTTTTTGCAGAAGAAGGCTTCAATTGACTTTGACATACTTCCACCGCCTCATTAGCTCACACCAAGCGCTCGCCCCCAGGTGTTGGTTGACCACTTCACCTTTACCTTAGACAATTCCTAGTGCTACATAGAACTATGAAAAGCTCCCCTATCTTTTAACTCTGAAACCTTGTGTACGTTACTCTCCGTTCGTACTTACCTGCTCTCCTTCCATTACGGAGCTCGTTGACTATTCGCTCTATCGCTCATTGGGCCCTACGGTCGAATGATCACAAGTTTGACAAAACGGGCCAAGCTGTGAAGGGTTTCGTTTAAATACAGCCGAATATACCCTCTTACTGCGAATCATCCTATAGGCATAGTTTGGTTAATGCCGTGGATTATCGAAATGGCAGTTCTTCCTATGAGGTGGAACGACGTAGATGCAAGCCCCAAAACAATTCAAAAACATAGTTGGGCGCTTTGGAGTTTCGGATAAGCCATCAAAACATCGGCAAGATGTTTATCCTAGTGAAGGCCTAGGCTATTCATCTGAATACAATTTTAAGCGAAATGGTTGGTACCTATTTCAGGAGCTATTATTATGTGAACAAATTTGCGCAGTATATTGGAACGATTTTCCGTCATTCCTTGGCAAATTTGGTTTCGAGACAAACCAGTTTCGGCGTTCTGCCATCTGTTGTTGTCGTTTGTCTTGTATTTATAGTTCGTAGGTAATGAGCAAGTATTGTCAAAATTGATTGTATATATTTATGTGTATGTGCTGTGTGCTCATTTAGAATCGAGGGTGGTTTTTACTGATCGATTTGTGTGGCTGACTAATGCAGGTAAAAGTCAGTAATTCTAGTCGTTTGACTTTCTTTGTGGGTTTGTTGCTTTGGTTTGTTTATTGTTTTGTGTTTATTTGTTGTTGTGTGTTTGTCTGTTGTACCTGTGTGATTACTTTGTTTCTTGTAAACAAGTTTTAAAGGCTTAAATATTCTGTCATGGTCTAGCAGCAAAATTAGTCCTAAAGTGAATGATAATATCTTCCAGAAAATTACTTGTGAGGTGTTTATCTTTACTGCCGTATATCTTGGAAAGAAATTGTATCTAGTTTTTGACTACAAGATTTTATATGTATGTTTACTTGTAAGGTGAGCTCGAAAAGTTGTAAAAAGAATTTTGCCAAAGAGCTATTTTTACTTAGATAGTTGTTCAGCATATCTTTTAAAAATGTTCAAAATATTATTGCAACTAGTTGTTGTTGTCATTGCAATGTAACATTTTTGAATTTATTGCATTCTATTATGAGCTTTGGATTTAAGCCAAATGCAAACTAAAATTACAACTGATTTGATGACAGGGTAACTAGGCAACTGAGCTGGGGAGAAGCGAATGATGATAAAAACAAGTAAACAGCTAGCGGAAACGAGTAACGGATATGCCAAAGATAACGGCGCGTATGATGGCATGATGGGCATGTTGATAGCAATTGGATGACTGTAACGGCGAAAACGACTTGAACGACATACAAAATATCCCAAATCTTGCAAATGCAACGGCACAAATGAACGTTAAAATTTGAATTTATGAGCTCATGTTGGTGGTTATTAAGGGACAGTGATGAATATAATAAGAGGAACGTGATGTTTTTAGAGTTGAGCAGACTAAGTTTCTTTGGACGAAATGTGTTTCTGGGCTAAGTAAATATGAAAATTGAGTCTGAGTGCACTCTGCGAAAATGGAAATTTGTGTGCGGTTTTAAAAAGTCGGACAAACAATAAAGTGTTAACGTAAAATATGTAGTGGGAAGTTATGCACGATTGAACATTTTATAGTAAATATTAAACCACTTATTTACTTACTGAAGATCTCTCTACTTCACTTTTAAAAGTCGCAAAGGGAGAGATCGTGAAATGGCTTGAATTATATTCGAAGGAGTGCATAAGACTGAGTCATATAGACACAGCATTGCATGGGGTAGTAAGAAATATAGATAAAGCTTCGTACTATAAAAATATACCTCAGAGTCTTCGAAGACATTTCAGGGTTTTCAACAAACTCTCAAGACAGGCGATCAGGGATGTTCTAATTACATTCGAGTACAACTAGCCCTTACCAGATGGATCGACAGCATGCTAAATTGTAGGAAGATTACCTTGAGTTGTCTTTAGCAAAAATTACTTGCACCAAAAATAAGTCAGTTGATAATGCATTGCATAGGGTGGTTATGAACATAGAGAAAGTCCTGGAAGCCATAAGAATGCCGTAGAACTTTTTTGTGGACATTACAGGGCATTCAATACTGGCTTGAGATGATCAATTGTCGACAGTCTTAACTTAAGTGAAGTACATCCGACATTAACAAATTAAATCGGCTCCATTTTAAGCTGTTTAGTGATCTCATGGCAATAAGCTATATGTGAGGCCACGAAATCTGTAAACAAGGAGCGCCCAAGGGTGTCGCCCTATGCAGTGAAGCTCATCATCATTCAATTGCTGAGGCGGTTCGATAGAGGACCAGTCAAACTCACGGCTGATGCAGATAATGTTTAAATTATCATAGGTACCAGACGTTAATAACAATAAGATCTCTGATGGATCAGCGATTCGGGATGAACACTAGACTAGGTCGATTTATTAAACCGATAAGTATCGCGGGTATGCGTAGTGGAACTACTGAGCGCAAATCCTATCGAAAAACGATGGCACGATATAGAACTCTCGTCCAAAAAAATAATTTTCGAGCCAGCGCAATGAACATGCGACTATAGGTATGTTTTTGTATTTTCAAAGCTCCAACTCATTTTTTATGTATCGGTCAATTGGCAAATGCAAAATTGGTAAATGGAGTTTTTGATTTCACATTTCTTCTATGGAGATTTAGAAGAATTTTGGTCGAAAAATCGAGATCTCAGGCTCGAAAATTATTTTTTGTGGTATGCGTAGTGGAACTTTTTTTCCTGAGCCAAATCCTACACGCTAAAAATCGATGCGCGGTGTAGGTAACGTTCCGTCCATACAATCGACCCAAACCCGAATGAAATCTGTCCTGACATCTAGATTCGGATTAAGCGCTAACGCACAGATAATTGATCTAGCATTTTTACAAGGAAATATAACATCCCTTATGGATTAAGCTAAGATAAGGAGGATAATATTACAAGAAAAGATGAGAACAAAATATCAGAGCTAACCAGAGGTATGCCTGGAAAATCTGTGTAAACAGTGAAGTTGCTGCGATCCAGGACGCGGTAAATGAAAATCTGTCCAGTGATAATACGGTTAGGGATTTAGTATCTACTCGGGGAAGGTGGTCTGGGATTGCCTGATCCCGCTTGCGATTTTATCGAGCTATTTTATGATTAAGATAATCTGGGTCCCGGACCATAGTGATATCAGCGGCAACTTTGGATCTTTTGGCCCCTATCGGTACAGCTGAACCAGATTAAAATGGCTATAGGAGTTTTAGGATTTCGCCGGCCACCTGTGTTACGCTCCGGCAAAGATGGGATCCGAGTCAGCTCAGCATGCAGACATCACCTCTTGAATAGACGTTTTAGCACGAAAAGGATGGTAGGAGGTCTTCCATAACGATTGGCTTCACTTCGCTTATCATGATCATGAGTAGGCCTTAATATATTGTAAACCCTATACTCCGCAGCTGCATGGATGATGATGATGTGGAATCATCGCGTCACTTTAAGCTTCACTGCAAAGCTTTGGCAGAACTAGGCGAAAGTTTTCGGCGCGACTCACTTAGATATCCGGAGGATTTATCCAAGGTTGAAAGCGGTCTCATTCGGTTTTAAGGCATTGCTACGCAACGACTCTCTAAGTAAGTGTATTTATTTTTGTAGTATCACAACGTACCTTCATGCTGTGCAAGTGAGCTTCTCCTACCAGGGCAGCTACATCCAAACCTGAAATAAGCTAACTACTCTTAACTTTTGTGGATGGATCGTTCGATGTTGCACTAATCTGGAAGACATGGCATCAACTGGAGGAAAGCTTTCTGGAGCTAAGCGCATCCAAATTCCCTCTGTACTAAGAAAAGTGGAAAGGCACTTTTTTCTGAAAATACTGACATTTTCGTTGCAATACCATAATATAAATTAAAGGAATTGTGTGTGGGACTTGATGTCTATTGCTATGTTTTGAAAGACGCGGCGTATGAGTAACATTAAGAGCAGATGCACTGGTATTTGAAGCGGCTATGGGTGGATTGTTGGTCGACCACAAAAGGTCATTCATTTTTATCATGTGGCATGAAAAACTTCAGAAATTGTTTTTCGAAACCAGCTTCTCCCAGACTATGGTTTGCATTTATAATTCTTGCAATTTTTTTGTAAAAGCAAACACATCACAACCTTGAGAAAAAGCATGGGCATAACTTTTTGAAGTCTCATATCCCTTAGGACGATGTAATGATTCCTGGAAACTAGAAAAACCCAAAGACACGCTTAGTACGTACTTAGAACTATATGAACCTTGTCGCTACTCACTTCATCTACTAAACGAACGTTATTTGGAGAAATAAAAAACAATTGTATTCTACTGCCCTCGAGGTCCTTGCTAGTATCAACTACTCACGTGAAAAATCTGCATGCCAGTATTGAACTGAAGCAAATACATACTCGTGCATCAATTTCGGAATACTTGGGACTGGAAGCATGTTTGTTATTAACAACAGTAACAACTCATACTTGATGACAATGCATTGAGGAAACGAAATCTTTCGAAAACATATTGCAATATTTAAACAATATACAATTTTCCCTAAGGAAGCGCATATTGAATCCAGTCGAGCATAAGAAGGCAGCTAAATATTGAAAGCTAAATTGTAAGTGAATTGGGAAAGAAGCTGCATACATTGGGTTTGATTTTGGATTATGAAGCAAATAAGGCAGCGTAGTGAGCGAACTATGTGACATAATGTGAAAAGGCATTGTCTTTGTTGTCGCAAGGTCGTATAAATACCAAAATATTAAATGATGAGAATTCGTAAAAGCCATGGGGCACACGAGTAGCAAGCAATTTTCTGTGAAGATGTGCAGGGAGGTTCTTATAGAAGTTAAAAATTTAACATGTCCCATCTAAATATGGGAATATAAGCATACCATCACGGGATAGGCAATGAAAATGCTGCGATAAATCAAACATTTAAGGCAGAGCCCTAAGCTGATTCTATGTGTTGTTCCACAATACTTTGACTCAAAAGACAATGTGCGTCAAGCTTACAATGCCTCTTTAAAATGTAAAGAACAAGGAGAGGCAACAAACATGTATATTGTTGAAAGGCGAAATCGCGAATTTGGCCGAAATATGTCTTAGATTAGCGCGAAGACAAGGAATCCGAAAACGCATATAGCTTGCAGCGCACAAGACAAAATTTTAGCAACTTTGTATATGTTCTAAATCTTCCCGAACCCTTCGAAAAGATCATCACTTTATTTAAGAAGACACAAGGTGTAACCATTGAAGAAGATCTCAAGATAATCATTCATATAATGAAGACCGCAGTGCTTCATTAAACAATTTGAGGGGGCAAATGGGCTAACCGACAATAGCTGCGAGTGCTGAAAATCATTAAAAGTAAAATCTTCCCATCGGAGCTATATCCCATGGAAGCAATAGAATGTTTTCCGGAAATATCAATACACATAAAATGAGATTGCAACAGTGTTAATATCAGTGATAACTCAGCTAGGTGGGGCGGCATTCAAGGAACACTAAACCGCTTTCTAAAGTGCCGAAGGATAAGGTGCATACAATATTCTCGCGGTAAGAATGCCTGTCGAAAAGGCGAGTAAATCCACAGAGCTGGAACAACCTCGTCTTAGCAAAGTTGTGATTGGTGTTAGTAGTTGTAGTTAGCTTTACTGATAACGGTCTATTGATGCCAAGCGGAGATGAACAAGACCACATAGAGGCACATACCGCCTAATTCGAGCAAACAATGGTGGCCTAAAGCTATATTTAATATATTTACTATATGTATGGGACTCCACGCGAATAACAAGACATGCTGGAAGTAAAAAGCCGCTATCACTGCTGTCAAACGCAAAAGGGAACACCGTCTTATCGGTTTTGGAAACCATACTTAAAGAAATTTTGGATGTATGAGGAGGGGAGAGATAAAGAGATGCTGCTGCCTCATTTGCACGAAAATGAGAAATCCAATATTGGAAACAGCAACAAAATGGAAGTATTGTAGAAAAGTATATCAGGCAAAAATTCCAAAGCTGGAGCTGGTTTGAAGCGACCATATAGGGAAACCAATTTCTATCACAGTTAATTCTTTGGGGGACACGATTGGATCTGTAGCAATTTTTAGAGAAAAATAAAGGTTTAAAGCCTGAAGTGTCCATAATGTGAAGACATTTAAAGACGTGCGTTGCAACTCCTTCAATTCGACCATTTCACTCAAGAACAAAGCAAACTCTTGGCAAACACATCCTTGGTGCTGTTCATAAAATACCCTGTGGAAGTGATGTAGTTAATTAACCTTAGAATAGCTATAAAATTTACATAATGGGTTTACTTATTGAAAGT
The DNA here is from genome assembly GCA_029619165.1 of Eurosta solidaginis. Classification (NCBI taxonomy): domain Eukaryota; kingdom Metazoa; phylum Arthropoda; class Insecta; order Diptera; family Tephritidae; genus Eurosta; species Eurosta solidaginis. The sequence goes on along the minus strand of JARSSU010004705.1, from coordinate 34,818 downwards.
AATACCTAACCTCGCAAACTTAGAAAATTAGGTTTTTTTTGGCAGCTTTCAAATGAAAAGGTAGGTCCTGCAAGCGGAGAGTCTTAGAATTGCATCCGATACTAAGGACTTGAGTCCAGTAGTAGTTTCCCAAAAAGAAAAAAAAACAAAAACCTGATATGGTTTTATGAAGATTCATTCAGTAAACTACAGGGACTATTCAGAGGTTGTTTCTGAGATTGCGTCCTGCAATATTTTGGTGCTCCACTATCGAATATTTAAAAATGTCAAACCAAGTTATCAAATACGTTGCTTTTGGAATTCATATAAGAGAATACTATGATCTTTATTTCGTATATATGAGGTTACCTATCTAAATGGCGCCCTACTTAAAATTTTCTTAAATAATTGACGAAATGGTCAATCATTTCCATGGACATATATTTGCAGCATAGCTAATTTATTGAAAGAATCACAAGCTTCTTCAATCGAATGCACATATGTACACATACATAGGGTGTTTCTTATAAATCAAATAAACGATTATTTCATACCTCACGCCTACTCCACAATCCCTCTCACCCCTACTCTCAACGTAGGTCAAAAACATCATATTTAAATTCTGTTGTAATTAAAAATGCTTAAGGCGTGGTGTACAAGGATTCTAGACCAGATTATGCTTTGAAGACTCATAACATTAAAATCAGAACTTTCATCAATATACAACACCTCTTATCCGTGTCATATCAGTACCAAAATTTATATTAGAAATCAAAAAATTTAACTGTGACTACTGTGCAACACCCTTAACCGCCTCCATTCGGGATAAAAGTTTATATGTACTATTTTTTACTTAGGCTTTACCATCTGATTTATAAGGACAATTCTAATATACATACTTTAAGCACAAGCTCGTTTTCCCAGCAAATATCTTGTGACGAGATTTTTAACGATAAAACGCTGAAATTTGTTCTTCACCGTAGTAGAATTGCAAAGGAATGCAGCGAAATCGTTCTTGAATTTTTCTAACGCTGATGCTGTCGACAAAACTGAGAGTCTGGTTTACGGAAGGAATGAATTCGATGATGGAAGAACGGGAGCCGCTATCTATGGGCCGAACTTTAAGAAATCCATGCAATAAAAGACTGTGATGGAGATTGTCTGCGGAGAGGCTCAACATCGAAGAGCATCTACATTATGTCGGACAGCCAGAAGGCCCTACATGCCTAGCAATCCTACACAGTTACATCTAAGCCAGTGGATGACTGCACTGAAATTCTTAAAGACCTGGGAGCCAAAAACAATGTTTTGTTAGGATGGGTTCCCAGACATCAGGGACACGAAAGTTGTGAATATGCATATTATCTAGCAAAGCAGGGTGCTATAGCAGCATTCTGTGTGACTTACAAAAGCACACACCACGTAAGCTATAAATAACTGGGATACTAAACAATTCAGGTGTGACTGGATTGACTGCCCAGGACAAAGATAGGCCAAACTGTTCATACTTCCGGCAACGAAAGTATCATCCAAACTCATAAATCTAAGCAGGGGGACCTAAGAACCCTCAATGGGTACTATACGGGATACTGTGGTCGACGATATCACATAAGTAAATTAAATCTATCCGATACTCAAATTTGTCGTTTCTGGGAGCTTGAGGATGGAACGCCTGTTCACATTCTCTGCGAATGCGTCCTTCTGGCTGCGCAGAGACTCTTCCATCTAGGTAGTATGACTCTTAATCCCTATGTGATATGGAGTAAAAAGCCTGAAGATGTAATTAGATAGATCAAAAGCATCCACAATAGAGCCACAATAGATGTGCACAAATGTCGCAGTGCTTCCAGGCCTAGTAATAATAATAATAATTTAAATTTGAAATATTAAGGTTTGACAAAGGCATTATTTGGGTGAGCTATTAGGCTTATACGTAAGAGTTGTCTCTCAGCCAGAGAGCGTCTTAACCTGCATCTTATTATAAGACTTACTTTATCCCAGTGCGTTGCATAAGGAAATATTCATACGACTGAGCTTCTTACAAGTTTTATAGCTGACATTATGAGCCTTTCATATAAGCTGTACATTCTAAAATAGTGGCGAAAAAGACAATGATACTTCGTTAGTCAATCACTTGGAATGCCAACTCAACTCAAGTCGACAGGCACTACATAAGTCAACTATAAACTACAACAGCACAAATGAATTACAATACTGGGAGCGCAAAATAAAATAAAGAAAGGAATCGTTGCTAGAAAACTGATATAACATAAATACAGAGTCAAGCGGAAGTCGAATGTGGAAGTTGACATAAAAAAAACGAGTAAAAACAAGTTTGGGCCGCAGGCGAGTCATAAAAAGAAGTTGCGAAGCTTACAACAGGAAAATTAAATTCTACAAATCTTCGCAGAAGCAAAGAGCAAATAGAAAAAAAAATGTCCGGACTTACATGAAAGATCTTAGTAATAGTTTCAAAAATTGTTATACAATTTACATGTGTCTCATGGTTCTTCAATAAAAATTGTTTTTCTTAAAAATTAAAATTTCTAATCGATTTCCCTTGGCATCTTTAATCACATGTGGTGATTTGAAAATAGTTTCAAAAACCATTTTAATTTGTGAGAGATTTTAGCTAAGGATGGTAGGTAGGCAGGTAGTTAGATATAAAGGCTGTGACCCAAGTCGCTGAAGTAGCTGATGAACTGGCGTTTTGGTGCCATAAAGGGCATTTGAACTAAAATATTTGCGGTCCTTTTATTTTTATCTGGCCATATAGCTCTTAAAATTGCAATTGGCTACCCCTGGTTATGTCAACTGCGACGCTGAATACTTCCTCACCTTTTTATGCTTCCTATGTCCAGTGACCCACAAATGTGGTATTTACAGAATATCGGTTAACGCAGCTATTATTTTGCTTGTATGTTCCTACTAGCTATGAGGTAGTGTACGGTGCAGCTAGCGCCTTTATTGCTGCTTGGCTGTCAGAAGATGCCTTACCCAGTTATGTTCCTTACCTCGAGTGATTTGCAGGCGAATCAAATAATCTATTCCGTAATCAAAAGTTCCCAGCAAAATGAATTAAGGCTACTGCTATGCTCTTTCTGAGTATCCCTCCAACACCCAGATTCCCTGAATAACAATATGGTTTATGCCGACGTGTAAAATATGTGCATTTCTATCGGAAGCTTGTTTAAGATGAGGTCTAAAGCCGCCATGTGGCACTTGCGACATGCTCCATATATAAACACTGGCCGCACCCTTTGCTCTTCTTCGGTACTCCCCATCGCCAAGAAGATTTAACGATAAGGAGCTGTACGAGCTGTACGCAGACATCAACATAGTCCCAGTGAATTAAAACGCAGCGGCTGCGCTGGCTAGGCCATTTTATGCGAATGAAAGATGACGCTCCGGCTAAGAAAGCTTTCCATCGGAACCCGCTTATGGAAGCAGATGTAGAGGGCGGCCCGACGTCCGTTGGAAGGACCAGGTGGAAAACGATATAAACTCCCTTGGCGTGACCAATTGGCGTCGGTTGGCAGAGAGAACGAGCGACTGGCGCACCTTGTTGGACGGCGTTAACCGTTTAAAATGGCTAACGCCAATTAAATAAGTAAGTAAGCACCCTTTGCCCATAGCCGTAGCACCATCTTTTTTCTGAGACTCCATTTCTTACAAAAAATCGCCTTGCAGGCGTAGGAATCGATGTAGGCCTTCCATACGCGTTTTTCGATGCACGCTTTCAAGTTGAGTTAAAAATCGACTGTTAGTTCCCATGTATTTAGTCCTACTTGATAGGCTTATTTGCTGGCCTTTATCTTTGGTAATGCAAAGGCGGGCAGTTTGCACTTCCTTGTGAAGAGCAAAACTTAAGAGAGAAGAAGAGAGAGTGAAGAGAGAACTTAGCCTTAGGCCATATCTCTGTGCTTACCTGATTAGATTTGCCTACGTTCTTTCAATGATTTCATTCACCCATGAAGATAAATATACCCGAAATCAGGACCGCCGAATTGTCACGATATTTTTGTCGAGGTTTACTAGAATATTGGTTAAAGTACTTAATGAGACATAGCAGAAGTGATAGCACCCCACCCTGTGATGTGCCTAACATATCTGCTTACTAATTACCTCTCACCCAAGCTAAGCTGATATGGCTGAAGTGACCAAATCCAATTCCTTACCGCTTCCACCCCTGACCTACCGAGAGCTGAGTCTATCGTGTCAGCTCTAACGTTATTCAAGGCAGCTTCCATATTAAAAAAAGCAGCCAGAGGAGATTGCTTATGAATAAACAAATTCTTCACTGTTAGCGTCACCTCATAAAGCGCTTTCCATAGATTTCGTCCTCAGGTGTGATTGTGGTGTCATAATATGGATGTATAAATCAAGCAATGTCTCAAGTGTTTTTACCAAAAAGATGTTAAACTTATTGGCCTGAAATCTTTGGCCAGCTCTTGGCCTCTTCTTTACGACTTTGGTATAGTCAACAAAATAAAATCCTAATCTTAAATTCACATAAGTGTAAATATTAAGGTAACAAGTAAAGGTGTCTAAGTTCGGGTGTAACCTAAAATTATTTACCCAGCGTGAGCTTCAATTATACATTTTATTTCAGATAAATTACTTTTCTACATAACACGTGGCACCCGCCCGTTTAAAAAATTTTCTCCCCTTTCCTCTTACAATAAAACTTGATAAGTGAAATATCATTGATGCAAAACTATTTTTTGCTAAGTTATAGCTTATTATTTTGTTCTACGACCCTTTTAAAAATCTTTATATTAAAGTGGGCGTGGTCTTTAACCGATCTCGTCCATTTTATCCAGAAATATTCCTGCTATAGGGAAAATATGTGTAACAAATTTTATTACGATCCGTTAATGTTTCTTCCATAAACTGTTAATTCGATGCTAAAGCCTTCCGATTCCATTATTGTCTTGGGTGACTTCAATATGCCACACATATCATGGTGCATCTCTGACTTTAATATCGTACCAGTTTCGTCAAAGTCTTCCAACAATGAATTTCTAGATGGAATGTCTGAGCTGTGCCTTCAACAAATCAAAATCAATAGAATAAATTCGAAGAGTGTTGGATTTAGCCTTTGTGGATGATGAATCTAAATATTCCATTAGTCGATGCGAACCCATTATTGAACCTGAAGATGCTTACCACCCTTCCCTCAAAATAGTTCACGAAGTTGTAAATTATGCTTGTAACAGCGGAAATAAACGATACGACTCCAGTTATCGCTTCGACTTTGCGAAGGCCAATTTTAAAAAATTAAATCGTGATCTATCTCGAATAGTGTGGCCAACATTTAATGCTGATGTGGAGCAAAGCGTTTCTCACTTTTACAATACCATTTACTGTCTTTTTGAAAAATACGTACCTAAGCGGATTTGTGTACATTCCGATACAAGCCAAGTATGGTTCACTAAAGAGCTGAAAATTTTTAAAGAATAAAAAGTCTCGATCTTTCAAGTTGTTCAAAAAGGCGGGTTTACATAACCATTACTTACAGTACTCGATTCTACGCTGCAAGTATTTTCAATTGAACAAAAAGTGTTACAAAAGCTTATCTTTGTAAAATGAAAAGAAATATAACTTGCAACCCGAAGGCATTTTACGGATTCGTAAACCTCTAAACGCAGGGTGAAAGGGTTTCCATCATCCATGAAATTCCAAGATATATTTACAGCGATGATCAAGAGATCGCCGACTTCTTTGCGGAATTTTTCAAATCAAATTACTCTATGAGACCAACGTTCCACCTAATGAATACCCATACCATATTGATTCATGTTATTCAATCAGAGCTCCATTATATCTTCAGAAGATGTATTATCTTATTTAAAAACTTTAAAAGTATCATATTCATACGGCCCCCGACAGGATCCCGACACACTTTCTTAAAAATGTGCCGCAAACATCTATCAACCGCTAACAGATTTATTTAATTTATCTTTAATTTATGGCGTTTCCCAACATATGGGAAGGAATCTTTTCTTATTCCGCTTCATAAAATGGAAGCAGGTCTTCAATAGAAAACTACCGGGGCATAGCAAAGTTATCCGCTATCCCAAAGTTATTTGAGGCTATTGTTACCCACCACCTAACATTCCCTATTTCCCCCATAATTGCAAGCTCGCAGCATGGGTTCTGTAAGGGCAAATCACCTATCACCAATTTACTAGAATTTACCACCCACGTTTCTAATGGATTTAGAAAAGGCCTTCACCACTGAGTAATTTACACCGATTTCAGTAAAGCTTTCGACAAAGTATCACACCCATTACTTATTCATAAGCTCAGTCAACTCGGTTTTCAACCCCGTCTTATATGTTGGATTTCTTCGTATCTTGGTTATCGTACGCAAAAAGTAATCTTTAAAAATACACTTTCTGGGGTCATCAATGTTTCTTCTGGTGTTACTCAGGGCAGCCATCGTGGTCCGATTCTGTTCTTGTTGTTCATAAACGATATATCTGGTACAATTAAATACTCAAAAATCTTGATGTACGCAGACGATGTAAAACTTTTCAAATCATGTGCCTCGGTTGAGGAACATTCCTTACTTCAAATGGATTTAAATCACTTGGTTACCTGGTGCAATGTAAATATATATGCCGCTCAATCTCAAAAAATGTAAATTCATGTGTTTTCTCGGAGAGTTTCGCCACCAGCTTCATATACAATTAACAACTATAGTCTAGAAACTGTAAATAATTTTATTGACTTGGGGAGTCATGATGGATTCCAAACTTAGTTTCAATCTTTCATATTAATGCTACAGTGAATAAAAGCAAAGGTGTTTTTTGCATTTGTTAAAACGGTGGTCAAAAGAATTTAACGACCCTACATAACTAAAGCACTTTTATACAACATTAGTTAGGCCAATATTAGAATACGGCTCGATAATTTGGAATCCGCGTTATCAAATCCATGCAGACAGTCTCGAATCAATACAAAAACAATTTTTACTATTTGCCTTAAGAAATTTCCAATGGGACTCTTTAACTAATCTTCCACCTTATACTAATCGATTAAAGCTTATCAATCTTCCAACTCTTGCTAGTCGAAGGGAAATGCTTGTGTGATATTTATGATAAACTTTTAAATGGATCAATTTTCGAGCCCATTCCTTCTGAATGAAGTGAACTTTTGCGTTCCCTCTCGGACATCGAGACACTTCAAACCTCTTCTGCTGAAACAATGTAGAACGAATTTCGAACAAATGAACCTTTTCGGCGTTTATGCCAAGATTATAACTCTCACTCAAACACATTGTAGCTCGGACTCCCTTTTTTTCTATAAAAAAGATTGTTCTCACTCTCTAAATTAATGTATAATACGTTTGCTTCTGTTCTCTTTAAGTATTACGCTTGGCTGATGAAATTTCTTCTATAGCTGAGCAGTCTCAGATCGTGACGCTTGACAAACCGCTGCCCATCAAAGACTCGGCAAAATAAAGTTATTATATATATATATAAATCGATCGCGTGAACAGGATTAGAAAACATTGAAGATTACTTAGCCATAAAAGGGGCGGTGCCACGCCCATTTTTTAATTTGAAGTTTTTCTATCTATTGTTATACTACACTTGTGAAATGAAATACCATTGACATAAAGCTCTTTTTTGCAAAGATAAAGCATATTTTATTCGTCCACGAGCCTTTTAAAAATCTTTTATATAAAAGTGCGCGTGGTCATTGACCGGCTTCGTTAATTTTTCTTCAATCATTCCCTATAGTAAAAAGTAACCACTCTGCCGAATTTTGTTACGATAGGTTTAACGATTTTTGATTTATGTTTAATAATATTTGTAAAATTGATTTTATCGCAAGTGGGCGGTGCCACGCCCATTTAAAAAAAATTTTCAAATTTTTATCAAGAGTCTCAATATCAGTCCACATGTAAAATTTCAACATTCTAAGTTTATTATTTACTAAATAATCAGGTCTTTTGTGTTTCCCAAAACTGTTATATATATAAAAAGTGGGCGTGGTTATCATCTGATTTCGCTCATTTTCATACCAATCTATCTGGGTACAGATAAGCTCGTGTATAAAATTTGGTGAAGATATCTCAATATTTACCGAAGTTATTGTGTAACGGACAGACGGACGGACATGGTCAATCAAATTTTTTTTCGATACTGATGATTTTGATGTATGAAAGTGTATGTCTATCTCGATTCCTTTATAGCTGTACAGCCAACCGTTACCCACTCAAAGTTAATATACTCTGTGTGCAAAGCACTCTGGGTAAAAAATATAATTACGGGAGCATGCTGCTGTGCATTCCTACGATGTTCTGCCTATTTAAATTGGTGATTGTGAAAGATTTGGATTTTCTTCTTGCAGCTACATGTTGATTTGCAAGTCTTTCGAGTGGCTTTAATAATTAAAGCTTCATAAGTTTGGTTAGCGATGACAGTGAATTGACATTGTATTAGACTGCCGGTATTAAATTTTCTATTAAGTACGTACTTCACATGTACTTCTCGCCCTTCACTAATAACACTGGTGAGCAAGATAACAATTTTTGTTTGTTGCATGGAGCTGTTCACTTTGTTTCCACTATTTGGGGTCCAAACACTTCTTTTTATTTATTTTTTATTTTATTTATTAATTTGAAAGAATTTCGTTTCAGTCCGTCAGAACCTAGTGATACGAGCTTAAATAGACTCATTCGTTCCCCATATGAAACTAATAACAAACTCTGGATTGCAAGTTTCTTAGTTAAAGTGTGTTGATTCATAGCGCTAATGAGCAAAACAAAAAATACGTCATTTCAAATACAAAGCTTCTGTGATATTGCATGAAATGTCAAACTATCACAGCGGTGGTTGCTTTTATCCCAACAAGCTTACTGCTACCGTATTATTTCTACTTCCTCTGCATATCAAATTGGGTTTTATGAAATGATATATAAGGCCTTGAACAAAAGTAGTGAAAGCTTCAAATACGTTTGTAAATCATTTCCAAAACTGAGTTCCAGAGGTAAGAATACTAACTTGTGGTTCAGAGTTTACTAGCCGCATGAAAGAACCTGAAATATCTGCAAGGGTTGACTTCATCTGGATTGTAAAAAATGGTTTCGGCACACAGAAAGTTACCTAACGTCTCTCAAGGATAACTATTGTGCTGTACAAAAATCACTTACGAAGCTTCAACGCTTGGCGTGTGTCTGCATTACTGCTCGAGTTAACACCTCTACACATAATAATTGAGTAGGCAGCCCAGAAGTAATTTAGTAAACATAACTAAAGAGGGATGTGGAAGAGGCAAAGTGATACAGTCACGGAACATGCAGGAGCTTAAAGAGCAGATTCCACTCATCCGACTTCCCAAGGATGACAAGAGCAAGCTAATTAAGATTGAGGAAGCGCTTCAAAATAGAGCTGGGAACAAGTGTACGTGGGACACCTCCAGAATTGAAGAGCTTCACCAGGAAACACACTATAATATGGTACACCGATGGCTCGAAGACAACGGAGGGCATAGAAGCGGGGATCTTCGGCCCCCGGACCACAATGTCCCTACCACTCGGAAAATATCCGAGCAATTTCCAAGCCGAAGTTTTTGCCATAAGCCGGTGTGCAGAGATAAACATGCAGCGAGAATCGCTATACTCGGTGGCAGTCAGGCTACGCTCAAGGCGCTATCTTCAGTTGAGATTAAATCGTAAACAGTCCTTGAGTGCGTAGAGAGGTTAAACAGTCTAGGGACCAATAACACCACCCGTTAGCCTGAGTATCTGGACACAGGGGAGTAGATGGTAACGAGCAAGCGGATGAGCTGACAGGTTGGCGGCGGCCGAACAGCTAATAGGACACGAGCCCATCATGCCGATAGGGTCAGAGCACAACACTGGCGCAAAAGTTCAGGACCTCGGCAGGCAAAGGCTCTAATAGGAGGGTATAACTCAAAGCGATTAAAGCCATGTTTAACCTTCCAAAAAGCAGCTTTAGAATTTTAACAGGCATACCCACAGGTCACTGCAGAGTAAAGAGTCACATCTACTAAACTAGGTGTGTCGTCTAGTAGTAGTTAGATGAGACTGCAGAACGTATCCTGATGGAATACGATGCAGTCGCGAGAGGAAGACTTACGATCTAGGATCACCAAAATTATCAGCAGTCACCATACACTCTTTCAAGCCGAGAACCATTCTGGATTTCTCCCGGTTTGGACGAGATGTTGTGAAGAGACATGAGGGCACACTAGACCAATAGGTCACAGTGCTTAACTCACAACAATCATCTATCTATCTATTTAACTTCTCTGAGCGGCCGACTTGGTGTGACGAAGCGTACTGTTCCTAAAAACCGAATATGCTGGCGTCACACCCCGGCAAAGCGACATCAAAAATTTTAGAAACAAGTTTTTACAATTAATATCTCTAAGCGGGTTTGCCCCTCGAAGTGTTTGTCAAGCACTCCGATGTATTTCTGCATGAAAATCTCTCAGTGAAAACTCACCTGCCCTGCAGATGCCGTTCGGAGTTGGCATAAAACAAGTAAGACCCGTCCCGCCAATTTGTCTAAAGAAAAAATTAAAAAATGTGTAAGTTAAACGGTTTTATTGAAAACAATATTTACATGAGTAATTAATAATACTAAAAGCTAGAAAATAATTAGGTAGGTCCTAGGTGCTAGTCATCACACTCTTCATCAATCTAGGACATTTTTCATACAATTAAATAAAAGCCTTAGACGCGTCAAATTTCTATGCATAGTCATATAAAAGACCAACTGAACGTAATTTCTTTTGTATTTATCATAATCAACGTATAAAAGAAAATTTAATTCACTTTATTGATAACACAGTGTTACAATAAAGACAACAACTCATCGACTATGCAATCAGTAATTGACTACGGTAAAATCTAGTTTTAAAGAATCGCTACTGCTAGGAAAAAAGAGGCTTCTACATTTGAAGTATAGATAAAACGCAAGCCTTGCAAAAAAACCTGTGTAGAACAGTGTAATCATTAATCTTTATGTGGATATGCATGCACAGAATGAAATCTGCTCTCACTTATCGAATGAAATTGAATATGGTGTTAAGGCGCTTATGATCAGATTTATTTGTGTACATTTAAGAATATACTTAAGTGTATGTGCATTCATATACATAACTACATAAAAGTATGAAGAAGATACAAAAGTGTGAAGTATCTAACCAACGTACTTGAACCTGAGTTGAAGTTATATAAGAAGCTTCATATTTTACGGTGGTGTATTACGACTGCAAAATGATTGCCACCCATACATTAGCATATGGAGGGCGCATATACATTAGGGTGGTCCTTATAATCGAATGTAATATTTTTTCCAGTCTCACCTCCTAGATCGGTTGCACAACGGTCAACTATATCGCAAAAAAATTTTGTATCCCCATTGGAGATGGTTTAGGCGTGTCGCATGGGGGTCAGATTGAAATTGCTCTATGGAGACTCAAAAAATAAAAGTGATTTTTCTTTTCATCTAATTCTCGAAATCAGAAGCCCTATGATAGAAAATATCAGATGAAAATTCTGGTCCCGATTGGAAAAGCCTAAGGCGTGTCGCAGGGGGGTAAAATTTCAGACACCCTATGGAGACTCGAAAAATGTGAATAATTTGTTTTTGTTGAGTTTTCAAGTTATAAATAAAATAACAATAAATTCATGTTCGTTCATTTTACATCATAATTAAACAATAAATTTCTAAATAACCAATGGTTATGATAAAGATTGTTTTGTAGCGCTTGGGTATTTTTCTTTATAGTATTTGACTACCTGCAATATGTATTGTTTGTCCTCTTCGTTTTTAGATAAGATTTTGTTGTACTCTTCTACAAGTTTAACTCCTCTATCTGCCGTATCGTTTACGACTTTAAAATTTTTTAATCTACCAACAGCTTTAATATAATTTTCGTTAGTTGCCCAACAATTTGTGTCTGAATGAAGAAACTCCTTATTTATGCAAAACCTATCGAAAAAATCTACGCTGCTTTTACTTACAAACTGATCTAGAGCATTGGGAAATTCTCTTTCTTCACTTCCTATTACAAAGTCATACTTTTTTCCTACAAAGTAATGGTCTTTCCTAGAGCTGCAGCCATTTTTTGCTTTGTTTCTTTTAAAATTTTTTCATCAAATAGTGTCAAACAAAATGTTTCCAGTGAGAGGTACCATACATGATTTTTGAACTTCGAGAACGTATCACATTGTGAAAGTTTTTGTATTGGTATAACTCATTAACAAAAAAGAAGTCAGCGCCTGGGGCAGATATGGATTTAGAGGCGAGCATTCAATTCTCTAAATAAATTTTAACTATAAAAATGCATAAATCCCGAAGTGCTATTTCTAAATTTTTTTCCAATATGTACTCTTCTCTAAAGATATATAATTTTAGAGTATAAATACCCTTTGCCATCCACCGAGCGTCGTGGAAGGCGCCTGGTGTTGAAAATGTATAGCTCTTTGGAGAAAAACCAATAAAAACAAGTGCTAGTTCTACAATTCCTATCTACAAGCTCTTCTTTATTAGGTATTGCTGTTCTGACGAAGCCGTCCTCAATTCCAGCTTTGAAATTACGTTTATCAAAATTGGACTAGGCGTCTCTAAAGTTTTTAAAAATCTCAACATTAGGTCCTTTTGATAAGGGTATTTTTGCTTCGAAAGCGCTGTGTAACACTATTTCGTATATATGGTGATAACACGGCAAATGCAACAAGCTTTTACCAAGTTTTTGTTCCAAGAAAATACAAGCTCCCTGTAACCTGCCCGTGTTCGATGCCATTGTATCAAATATACCGCTTCAACTTTGTCGTGTACTTTCCACCTAACAAGTAAGTCGTATACTACAGAAGCTTGTGCTTTTCCACTTTCGTTCGAAATTGCTGGAGCACCGAGTAGTTGTTCTCCATCTTCCCAGGAAATAATTGTTGGAAGCCTGTCTACTTTCCCTGTTCCTTCTGTTGCAGGCAACAACTTCCCATCCCAGTAAACGGTAACTGACGTAATTGCTTTGGATTCAAACGATCATTTTAGCTGCTTCGTTATGTATCCGCGCTTTTGTAGACGACATCGTCGGATACTACTCCGGTTTACGGTTAGAGTTTTTACATTTGCACCAAGGGCTTCGGATACTGCTATTAGTATTCTGACCGCATTTCGATCGCTGACTTTACAACTGTCGAGAACTGATACTAGTTTGGGTGTAATAAAATTTGTTTGCCCTCGTTTGTTTTTTGCCACTTTTCGACTTGATCGTTCTATTGAGCAACTTACTTTACGCTTATCACGAACTGATACTTGTTTGGGTGTAATTAAACTTTTCTGCCCTCTTTTGTTTTTTGGTTCATTTCGACTTGATATTTCTAGTGAGCAATTGCTTCTCCGATCAAAATCTTCACTTTCGCTTTCTTCAACGGCTTCTTCTAACGCAGTATTGAAATTATATTTGGAATTACATAATTTAAGCACTTCTTTATTATTTCCGGTACAATTTATTCTTGAAAATGCGCCTAAACGTCTTTTCTTCCTCTGATTGATAAGACTCTTCTTATCAGTTTGGTTGTTCATGCTCAATGCTTTTTCGTGAGCTATATTAAATAAATTTTCCAATTCTTCGCAAAATCTCGACTCTTTCGCTTTTTGGTGTGCAGAATGGCGTTTACTAATTTTAAAAATCGAACGTCATCTCATGTATAACGCTTCTAACTTCGCAACACTATGGTGTTTAGGCTTGAGCGGGATGCGTGCTTTTTTCCAAAACAATTCCGTCTCTTTTATCACAAGATATGCACTCTCGCGAACACTTAATTTTATTTTTCTAATATTGTAGAAAAAAACCCGTAACACTTGCCCATTAGAAGGCATGAGGCCCACTAAATAAATCTTAATTTTTTGTCGCGATACCATATTGAAACGAAATATCAACTTCAGTTCTTGATCACTTGAAAACGTAATTTATTTTATGCAATTAATTTGCTTATAATATTGACAAAAAACCCATAAGTTACTATATATAGACCATTCCTCTCTTTTCTCTTTCTCTTTTATTTTGCGAGTCTCCATAGGGTAGTCTGAACTTTTACCCCCCTGCGACACGCCTTAGGCTTTTCCAATCATAACCAAATTTTGTATGTGATATCTCCGACCATAGTGATATCTATTTCGGGTATTAGATAAAAAGAAAAATCACTTTTATTTTTCGAGTCTCCATAGGGTAGATAGTCTGAATTTCAACCCCCCTGTGACACCCCTTAGGCGTTTCCAATCCGGACCAGAATTTGCATCTGATATTTTCTACCATAGGGCTACCGATTTCGAGTATTAGATAAAAAGAAAAATCACTTTTATTTTTTGAGTCTTCATAGAGCAATTTCAACTTTGACCCCCCTGCGACACCCCTAAACCATCTCCAATCGGGATAAAATTTTGTGTGTGATATACTCGGCTATATTGCTATCGATTTAGAGGTTCAGACTTTGGAAATCTGATGATAAAATTTTCTCCATACAAATAAGGACCACCCTAATATACATATATGCCTATGTACATAAGTTTCATGTAAAAGCTGGCGTATTTATTTTAAATTGCTAAGCATACAAATTTCACTTCATTACACGTTCTGACGAATTACTTTAGCTGACATTGATGTCATCACTGTGGTTGTAATATCTAATGTTATCGCTGAACCAGTCTAAAGTTGGCAGGCGGATATCCTTCGCTTATGCTGTATATATATATATATATATATGTATATATATTTTTTTTATACAGCCTCTCTTCAATCTTTTAAGCACACTTGAAAAAGGTGAATGGTAATTTATATTACAGATGAGCTTGATAAATATTCATCATTAAAATTGATAATCAGCAAAAAACAAATCAGTCATCGAAAGCGAGCGAAAGATAGGGCAGGATCTAATATATGTATGTATAACTTCTTTAGGCATATGAGTTTATATGTGTTTAGTGAAGTGAAAATTGCTGTGAGTTTTAACAAGTAAATAAAAATCAAAGAAAAAGTGAATTTATATGGAAATCGTACAAAAAACAACAATTCGACGAGTACATGTTTTGCCTCTTTGGTTGTTTTTTTTTGCAAGTAGGAACAATAAAAACCTCCAAGTCGTAGTAGAACCTTTTCTATTATCATATGATGTTAGCGGCGTTGATTAAATAATAAAATTTTGCACCACAACATTAGGAAATTCGAGAAAAATTTTAGGAAGTCTTCCAATTTTTTTTTCTGAGTATGCATTTTTGTAGCCCAGTCCATTTGAGCCTAACATAGCACAAGTTATATATCTGCCAAAATACGTATAGATTTTTGACAATTTTTTTTTCGAGGTGTGTTTAATATTTTCGGGTACCGCATAGTCCCAACTTTCAGAATCCCGCTAATACATAATTCGAAAAGTTTCAAAATCCTGACATAACGAAATTCCAAAAAGGCAAATCCCAATATCATAATATCCTGACAAGGAAAACACCGACAACTTCAAATCTCGACGGCACACAAACATGAAAAATATTTAGTCGCCACTACTTCGTATGCGCATTTCTCTGCGCTTCCTTTCAGCATGCATCAATTGCGTCATAACTATAATGGCCATCTTACTCACACCAGTCCAACAATCAATTTGTCCGCACATTCGTGGAACTAAATTCCTAATGGAAGGCTCCTCACCAAAAACTTTGTTTACGGATAGCTTTCGGCGTCAGCACGGGGGCAGTGAAACACTACATGTTCTGCGCTATTCCAATTCGGTGGGACAGTGTCGATAGAAAGGATCCTCCTCGTTTCCACGCTTATGTAGAATTCCTTGAAGCCGACGTGCGCGATCAATATCTGTATGAGTTGGTAATTTAGTTCGCCGCGTTTTCGCTAGTACCATTCGGCTATGGTCGGCTAGTTGCAATGCCATGCAGATCGGCCATTTCACCTCAGAGTAGATCTAATGGGATTTTCCTGGAAAAAACATTGATCACGTCGTCGGAAACCGTCCTACAACTATATGCCATTTGTATAGCAGTAATACGGTAGGCTGCTAGTATACCTTTATGGTGGACCATTTTAGATCCGTACCATACTTTACGTTGGATAATAGCTGACGGGTGGCTTCACCTGGGCCGCCGATGTTGGGCATTACTTGCGTTAGGGCTGCACTAACTCCAGAAACATTCTCCCCCACCGCCCTGAAGTGCTCCTTAAAAGCTAGTTTTGAGTCAATGTTTACTCCTAGATATTTCAAGAAAGGTTTTGAATTATTTGATAATCTCTTATGGTTAGGACTAACTCGTCCACAGTCCACTTTGAGCTCACCAAAACCACTCCTGCCTTATTGCTGGCCATCTCCAGCCCCATGTTCGTCAGCCATTCCTTTATTCTTCCAACGGCGTCACGCTTGTATTAGTTTCACTTGTATGTATGTATGTATGTTTGTTTGTACTCTCTAGGCTAGGCACGCAAAGGAGAGTTACAAACAAATAAACATCTATAGTTTAAAAAAACTATTTTAAAAAAATATTGAGCTGAAAATTAAAACAGTTTTCAAAATAAGTTTAAAACAATAATGAACGAAAAATACTAGTATTATTGTTAACAAGTAAGGAAGGCTAAATTCGGGTGTAACCGAACATTACATACTCAGCTGAGAGCTTTGGAGACAAAATAAGAGAAAATCACCATGTAGGAAAATGAACCTAGGGTAACCCTGGAATGGGTTTGTAGACATTGGTATCAAATGGAAGGTAATAAAAAGTATTTTAAAAGGAGGGGGCATATCGAGATATCACCATAAAGATGGACCGGGGTACTCATAATGTTTTGTACGTATGGGATCAAAGAAAGGTGTGAGTATTTTTAAAAGGGAATGGCCTATTTCTATAGGAGGATGCTTTTCGGGATATCGCTATAAACTGTGGATCAGAGGAACTCTATAATGTATTTTTACGATATGGGCATCAAATTAAAGGTATTAATGAGGGTTTTAAAAGGGAGTGAACCTTAGTCGTATATGTGAAGGCGTTTCGAGATGTCGGACCAGGGTGACCCAAAACATCATTTGTCGGGTACCGCTAATTTATATATATATGTAATACCATGAACAGTGTTTCTGTCATGATTCCAATGGCTTTGGATTTCGCCCTGCACAACTTTTTCATTTCTTTTACTACTAATATGGTAGATGTCACACCCATTTACAAAGTTCTTCTAAAGTTCATATGTTTCATCCCTTCTTTCGTATTTTGTATAGAATTATGGCATTTTTTTCATTTTTCGAAATTTTCGATATCGAAAAAGTGGGCGCCGCATATCAGTCGACCGTTTTTAATACCAATACAAAGTGAGTTCAGACAGGTCCGTGAAACTGAGTTTAGTAAAGATATATCGATTTTTGTCAAGTTATCGTGTTAACGGCCGAGCTGAAGGACAGACGGTGACTGTGTATAAAAACTGGGCGTGGCATTACGATTTCACCCATTTTCACAGAAAAAAGTTATCGTCATAGAAGCTATACCCTTACCAGATTTCACAAGATTGTAAATTTTTATTCGAGTTATGGCATTAAATATCCTAGGACATATTAAATGCAAAAGGAGGAGCCATGCCCATTTTGAAATTTTCTTTTATTTTGCATTTTGCTGCACCATATCATTAGTGGAGTTGAACGTTGACATAAGTTTACTTATATACTGTAAAGATATTCATATTTTCGTTATAATTTGACCTAAAAAATTTTTTTTAAGTGGGCGTGTTCGATCGTCCGATTTTGCTAGTTTTTGTTAAGCGCATATACAGTAATAGGAGTAACGTTCTGCAAATTTCTCATGATATCTGCCAAATTACAGCTTGCAAAACTTTTAAATTACCTTCGTTTAAAAGTGGGCGGTGCCACATCGCATTGTCCAAAATTCTACTAATTTTCTATTCTGCGTCATAAGGTCAACCCACCTCGAAGCTTCATCGCGTTATCCGTCTTTGGTAATGAATTATCGCACTTTTTCGGTTTTTCGAAATTTTCGATATCGAAAAAGTGGGCGAGGTTATAGTCCGATTCGAGGTGAGTGCCCAGGAACCTACATACCAAATTTCATCAAGATACCTCAAAATTTACGCAACTTATCGTGTTAACGGACAGACGGACGGACGGACATGGCTCAATCAAATTTTTTTCGATACTGATGATTTTGATATATGCAAGTCTATCATCTATCTCGATTCCTTTATACCTGTACAAACCAACCGTTATCCGATCAAGTTAATATACTCTGCGTGCAAACACGCTGGTTTCAAAAAATGTCGGGCGCTCGATATACGAAAAATTAGGCACAAAGCGCCCACGTTTTTTTTCACAACAATACTAATATTTTTCGTTTCATTATTGTTTTACACTTATTTTGAAAATAATTTTTAACTTTTTAGTTCGATATTATTTAAAAGCGTGTTTTTTAGGTTTTTTTAAACTCTATTGTTTTATATACATTTAACTGATATTTTAGTGCTCGTGATATTGTTCCTTGGATTTCTTTCTAACGAATATGCTTAAGCCCACAGCTGGGTATATAATATTTGCATTTACCTTGCTTACTTGCTGGTATTGCTAATTACAATGTAGCAACTTTGTTTCAAATTTCCAAATTTCCCCATGCAGAAATTTGAATCTGACATTCTCTGCTTTGAGCGAACTGTCAATTCAATCTCTTATGTTTTAAAATAATAAAATTGAGAAGTGCAAATAATCAAGAAAATGTAATCAGAAGCAATTAGACAATACGAGTTTACCTCCAATTAAGTTCTATCTTTAGGTTTTATTTTCACCTTTAATTTGCAATTTTGATTTGATTTACAAACATTTAATTTGTTCAGATATTCCTGATGTATAGACCACTCAAACTGTGACGTTACTTTTGCTGTATGTATGAACATTAAACCGTTTGAAAGAAATGAAATTCACCGAATACTACCTGATAGTAAAAAAATATTCTAACATTACCACAAACAAATAGTTCCGCGGTTTTTGACAACAGCTTATTCGGCTTCTTCTTGTAATAACCCTTATGATTATACTCAGCTGAGCAGAGCTCACAGACTATATATATTTTGTTAGCATAACGGTACCCGTAAACGGCATAAACTAATCGACTTAGATATAGACTTCTATATACAAATTGATCTGGGCGATCATTTAGCCATGTCATCGCGTCGTCTGTCGTAAACACGTATAACTTAAGTAATTTTGAGGTATCTTATGAAATTTGGTATGTAACTTCCTGGGCTATCACTTCAGATCGCTATTTAAAATTACTAAATCGGACTATCACCACGCCGCACTCGACAAGAGAAAATGCAGTTTCTAGCTTTCAGATATTCGGAGATCTCACAGCACAGTAGCCACGCGCTTCAATCTGGATATATGATCAAATCTAGCTAAGCCGAATACATAACGTGCAACACGATTAATCTATATCAATGCAGATGGATCTCAGTTTACTGTAGACTAGCTCAGAGTAGCATATGATCTGCATAATTATTGAATTGCAAGTTTTTCTGAACACTCGACAGAGTATAAATAGCAGACATTCGCAAGATTCGTAAGATATTTTATACTTTATTATACCACCGAGTTCAATGATAATCACAGGTAAGCATTTTGTTAATAACAAAACTAAGATTAGTCACTTTTGAAACGAGTTTGAGACATTTACTGGCAACGCGTAAGGGCGGAATACTTTAGAAACTTATTCGTTTTTAGATTTAGGCAAAGCGTGCGATTTACACTGCTCAAGCATAAGTCATTTTTCCTGGCCATTCAAATATGGATGGTAAGTATTAGTCAAACTTGAGCATAAATCATTTGTCTCCTCATGATTTCCGATAAATATAGTTGGACATCATCAGCATATACATGCATATGAACATGCTGGCATGCATTAAATATGTCATTAATAAAACACCAAATAGTAGTAGACCCAAGATGGAGCCTTGGGTACCACAGCCAATATGGTTTTAGACCTGAAGTTTCGGAGCCAATTTTGACACGCTGCGGTCTACCCGTCATATAACTTCGCATAAGCAGCACTGCGTAGTCATTTGCTCCGACAACAATATCTCAAAGACTTTCGAAAGCGCTGTCAAAATGCTGATAGGCCGAAAGTCACCAGGACAATCCGCAAACCTAGTTTTTGCATGGGTATAACCGTGGGAACCTTCCACATATCAGGGAAGCAAGAGGTAGTAATACTGTGGTTGATAATATGTGTCAATGTAGGAAGAATGTACGGTGCAACAAATTGTAACAAATTTGATCGGTATATTGTCCTGACCGATTGCATTCAACCTTGTTTTATTTATGCATCTCGTCACATCAAGTTCCGAGACAGCTGTAAACTCGAAGTATTGACAAACAGGAACCATATATATGGGACGGGTTGTGAAACAGGTTATAACACAAGACGGGTTAACTCAACTCACAAAGGCTGCATTAAGGTCTTCAGGATTAAGGGAACAGTCAGAACTCTCACTAACATGTACGGGAGGGTTTTCAAATTACGCCACAAAACATGTTTAGATAACGATACATACAACATTTTACTGTAATATTTGCATTTTCTCTCCTTATATAGGCTGTGTCTCATTCGTGTAAGTTTGTATGCACGCCAATTTGCGTCGCTTCGGTTTCTTTTCCAGAGGGAATAAAGCTATTCCTCTTCGTAATTATAGCACGGACGGATTATTAAACCAAGGCAAGAGGAAGATCTGCTGCTATATACCCGAGATGGAAAATTAATTAGTTCTCTTTGGGTGAGTCAGCCGAAGATAATGTCTGTGAATATAGCGACTACAAGTGAAAAGGATCAATGCCTCTTCATATTTGATCATGCTCGCTTAACCCTGGCCTTGCCTGGTGGATGGCTTCAATAGTGTGTGGAGAAAGGATGCTTCCGAATCAGCCATCTTTCAAATTAAGTCCAAACTTGCGGTCTCTGGCGGGGGGCGTTGCCCGACAGGAATAGCAAACAAGGTATCTGAATGTGTACCAACTTAGAAGCAAAAGTATCAAGATTTAGGTGGTGAATTTTTCGCGAACAATTTTTAGCCTAAACAACATAAATGAGGCGCATAGTTATTTATTTACAAAAACATTATATACTGGTCACCAAGGCATGGAAGGAATTGTATTTAAATAGGACTTTATCGGTAATATCAATACTCAAAACATTAAGTGGAGTGCACGAATGGACATCATAGAAAGAATTTAGTGAATTTTTCAAATATGGATAATACGTTCTACTAAAAGCGCGTAGGGCGACGATTTTATTCAACAAATTTCCAAAGCATCGATTGGAAAGTGTCAACGTGTTTTCCTAAATGTGTCATAAAGTAAATTTCGAAATAACTTTTTTTGGCACGGTCTCATGTACGTACCTACATGAATATACTCATGTGATAAGTATTTTAAGCACAATCGATATTCATTTTAAAAATACTATTCATTGGTCGTGCAGCCGTCGTGGTGTGCAGTGCTCCGCCTGCCACACCGAAGATCCTCGGTTCATGCCCCGGACAAAGTTATATCAAATTTTTAGAAAAAATTTTTTCAATTAGAAGAACATTCTAAGCGGGTTGTGCCTCGGCAGTATTTGGGCAGGCACTCCGAGTTTATTTGTGCTATGAAAAGTTGTCAGTGGAAATTCATCTGCCCTGCAAACGCTGTTGGAGTTGGCATAAAACAAGTAAGACCAGTCCCCGCCAATTTGTAGGAAAGATTAAAAGGAGCACGACGCAAATTGGAAGATAAGCTCGGCCTTAAATCTTCTCGGAGGTTATCGCGCCTTTCATCTATTAATTTTTTTATTTATCATTGATCTCTTCAAATTTACATATCCCCCCTTTTATATTCGAATGCCTTCCAATTTTAATTAGGAACCAAAATGAGTTCACAAATTTTTCTTTCAATTATTTCTTTCTTTATTGATTATGTCATTAGGATGTTAACTAATCTCATCTCCAGTTTTAATACTTGTTTGCTGTTTTGAAGTTTTTGTATTTCCATTTTATTTTGTTGTTTCAGCTTATTCGTATATTTCATATATTTTATATAGGAGATTTTTTAAGGAAACACAGATACAAATTTAGGTCAAAATTAATTTTCTCTTAGCAGTCGGTGTAAATTGACCACAAAATTACGTCCGACTTCATAAATTTCTCATTGAGCCAAAAGTGAGTAAAATTTTTCAGAACATCATAAAATCAGCATCAAAAAATATCTGATCATTTCAGTACATGGACAAAAAGTTTGTTCGAAGTATCGCAAAGGGGGATTTGAGGATGCTAAGATTCACAATTTGATCCGTTGTCTTTCTCATCTTTCCGGAAGTGAACCAATGGCCGACATTTTCTAATAAAAAGTTACCTATTTTCCTACACTAACATATTTTATTATCCCATACCGCAATCAAAGATGTTTATACATCAAAAAACAGTTTACAATAGAATTTCGCTACTTATATGAAGGCTAAGTTAGGTTAGGTTTGGGTAGCGTGCGTGTCAATTTCCCACACTACCACTCGAAAACACGTTGTCCATAGTTAGTGCTGCCGGGTGCCAGCATATTCTTTCAACAAGATGCTGACTCCATTTGTTTTCGCTGATTAACCTAAGTAGACGTGAAAGATCCACTTTCTTAACCTCTGCCAGACTGTCGAAAACCGTGCGCATGGAGATCTGAGTCGTCTTGTTTGTAGTCCGGGACATCGGCAGAGAAAGTGATGAATCGACTCCTCTTCACCAATTAAGTTTTACAGAGAAAGCTTGTTGGTATGCGCGCTGTCGGAGCATTGCTGCAATAGCGGAATGGCCTGCAGTGACACCCATAAATATTGTAAAGTCATATTTTTTATGTTGTTGTTGCTGTAGCGATAAAAGACACTCCCCGAAAGTTTTGCCAGTGTTATTATTGTTGGTGGCCTTTGCCGCATATAGATCTGGTACGTTCTGGTAACAAGCGTCATTAAAGTACAAGCCCGACCATCTCCAGAAACGATATATGATTACATATGAATACACTAAACCTTTCAGGCCACCCCACGCCACACTCCCTAATTCCGTGAGAAACTTGGATTCGCTAGAACCTCGGCTGCTAAAGAAACAGTATTCACCAAGTATGGTTGAGGTTCACAACCCTTGAAAGGGTTGCGCTACACAACCCTTGAATGATTTGGGTATTTAAGTCGCTTGCTGTGACAAGCATACCTTACTCGGGTATATTTTTAAGCCCACTAACCCGCTGCACGGCAATTTTTTTATCTTGAGAAGTTGTTGCTAGTTAGCTATAAGGCCTTAAAAACAACCCCAAAGCAGCATTGCATGCCATTCTACGAATCCCACCTGCGGACCTAACGGCCCAACAACATCACGTTAGCAACGGCAACAAGGCTTAAGGTCTCGGGGCAGCTTGAGTACAGGCCTTATGGCCACAGCAGTATAGCGCCATCATTATCGCGCAAAGGAATATATGGTCCCGTGCCTGAGCTTCGAAATAAATATGGGGGCCACATTGAGCCAGAGGGTTGGTGCCGGGGTGCAGAAGTGGCAGGGCATGATATACATGTGAATACCGATGGTACCAAATTAATGGAAGGGATTGGGTCTGCTGTTTACTGTGCCGACCCACAAATAAATAGATCTACAGGCTGTAGGGATTCTCAGGCCTATCTTTACTGGGTTAAACGGATAGAAAGTAACGAAAAGCCGATGAGTTGACAAAGGAGAGGCAACACTCGCTGAGTCGACGATAGACGTCCCAATCCGTTTGGAGAAATCAAAAGGAGACAGGAGTGGCGGGGCCGCAAAATTTCTAAGATCATGTGCAAAGCCTACGATATTAGATTCACAAAGTGCTCATATCTCTGAAGAGAGAAGACTTAAGGTTTCACTATGGGCATACTGATTGCACACTGCCTTCTGGCGTCACATGCTTATAAGTTAGGCCCCGTCAGTAACAACAAGTTTAGGAAGTGTGAGCAGGAAGAAGCTGTTGAGCACGTCTATCTTCATATTCTGCGCTCACCAGGTCAAGGCTCCAGCTATTAGGGCGGCAGAGTTGCAAGATCTTGAGGCAGCAATTAAGGTGTGGGTCCTAGAAAAACTGCTAGTATTTGCCAAGAGGATAGAGTTGTTCTATAACATATGTTCTTGCACCTGATTGGGGTTTTTCCGTTTGGTCGTCAAACAAATTCTGGTAACACTTTGGACACATTCAGTCTATCTGAGGTCTTTATTTAACGGACAGTTCAACCTAACCTAATCTACCATAAGGCCTTGAGACCTCGAATTCATCTGTTTGGTAGCATCAAGTGCATTGCCCTAATCTCATATTCCTTAATTCAAAACAAAAAAACAAAAACTACTTGACTCGATTTACCTCCGATGAGATTTATGCCTTACTTGTCTTCCAATTTGCGTCGTTCTCCTTTTAATTTTCACAGTAAATTGGCGGAACTGGATCGATGTCTTTTATGCCGACTCCGAACAACATCTGTAAGGCATATCAATTTTTCACTAGGAGTGTTTGCCAATCACTTCCGGGGTCGACCCCGATTGGAAACAAAAAAAAATTGATAATACTTTGCCCGGTAGTTGAACTCAGGACCCACGGTGTGGTAGGCGAAGCACGCTACCACCACACCACGGTGGCCGCCGTCTCAATTCTCAATTCCTCAACTTTCTAGGAGAGCGGTGTTCGTACAGAGCTGTCCGCCTCGCTTTGTACTTTCTGGCCATCACATTCAATTAAATTAAATTAGTTCCCTTCAATCGCTTTGTGCCCCGGGACTGAGCAAAGGGAAACAGTTAGGTATCTTGTGGACAGCAGCAAGGCGCCACACCTCCAGACGATATCCGAATTCATCACGTTGGAATTAAACTTCTCTAAGTTAGCCTTGATGTCTACAAAGCTCGTTAAATTGATGTCTGGGATTGTGCTATCCTTATGCAGTATGCCTGCTCTCTCTGTGGCATAGTCCTTCACCTGGAAGACACTGCATGGGTCAAAGAATGGGTAATATTGATTGAGCTGCCTATGCTTTGAGCATAATACAGCACCAGTTCCCTTTTACATTTTTGAGACGTCTGTGTTTACTGTAATGCTTTTACCACTGTCTAGACTCTCATTCCTCACTTGAAGAATATCACAAAAATAGACCAAAATACTTTAATTACATTGATTGAGAACTAATACTTTTTCTATAATTTGAGATAATAATTTCAAAATCTTCCTACCAAGACCTGAAAATCAAATATCCTCAAGCTAACAAGCAAATGGAGAATTCCACAGCACTTGGGACTTATTAAATGTATATTTGTTACCCAAATTTCACGCTGTATGCTGCTTCTTACTATAATTTCTCACACATTAATAAATAAATATATTTTGAAATTGCTGCTTTCGTTATAAAATTAATAATTATCAGAGTAATAATCGCTTTAAATAGGCATTACGTAATGAATTTTCCATTTATGTAGTAAATTTGTAAATATGTATTTCTAGTTCCTACAAACAATTTGTTTATAATGAAAGCAGAAATGCCTTAAATGTATTTAAATTGCTACACCAGATGCCGGTACATGGGCAACCACTTAGCAGTATTAATTGGAATTTGTTAGTGCTCTTACGCCTACACACATACACGCGAAGCTGAAGGATTACCAACTGAACACAGTTGGTTGTGGCGAATATCAATGAAAATGATTGATTTATTATTAAACAGATACTAAAAAGGCTTACTAATGGTAGATAGAACTTGCTAAGCTTCATCTCCTCTCTCTCTTTACATCAAAAGCTTGTTATGTTGTCATGTGTATGTATCTCAGCCTTACCTAAACTTTGTCAAATTGTGGTGAAATGATATTCAGGGATTCGGTGAAAGTATGGAAGGACAACGTAAGTGGTGTTTTACCTTGGAGCGACTAACAAGTGCTGGTGAAATGATTGTAGAAATCATGGAATAATTGTATGTACTTGTTTGGACTGTGAATAAAACACTGTGCTCCACAACACAACATTCGTACATCAAAGGCAAGTCGGTAGATATGACACTGCATAGGGTGACTCTAGACTTATAAAGAGGCCTGGAACAAAAGGAGTATGGCTTCATAGTCTTGCAAGACATTTTCCGGGGCTTTCAACAGTGTCTCTAAACGGGCAATCGTGGATGGACTTAATACATTATAGTATAATCCACCCAAAACGAAATAGATCGGATGCAGGGCCCCGAAATTAGTGGACAGAAGTACGCCGGAGGGCGTGGTAATTTTACCTCTGCTGTGAACGCTGGTTATCAACCAACTGCTCAGGCGGTTCGACGGCAGACCCATCGAACTTACGGCGTACGTAGATGACGTTGGAATGTCATAAGTGGACAGTGCCTTCCAGTAATTGGCTCCTTGATGGATCGACGTGTCGGGATATACACACCAGTAGATTATAAGTAGCGCAATGCGGAGAATACTACCCAAGGTAAGAGGGGAGACCCTGTAGGAAAACTCTTGCCCAAAATAGCTAGAAATGATTTTACACAGTAAGCTGTAGCGGAAGCTCAACATGTAGGAGCGAGTGAAGAGAGCTTCCACGGCACTTTATGCATATTAAAGAATATGTACCAGATGTACGTGGGAACTTCAACCCTATCTCTCTCGTTGTTTATTAAAGCATTTGTAAAGACTACCCGTTACAATGAAGTCCTTTATTGGTAGATAGCCACACAAAATGAAATCTACCTAATTTCTCATTTAACTAACGAATGTTAAAAGAACCTACCTCAAAAAGATTTAGGGGATATGTTGGCTACCAGTGTTTATCTTTTATATAAAGGGATCGCTCGCTGAAAAACTGTAGACATATTTGGCGAAAAACATTGCGTTAACAACTGCAGCGAGGCTCACTGGCTCGCGAGATGAAGACAAGGTGAGAGTTGCATATGATCGACCAATCAGGAAAGTCTTGGACCGAAGTGCGGTACTGTAAACCTTAAAATAAAAAAGTTAGTCTTATCATTAAACAAGTAAGGAAGGCTAACTGAACATTACATACTCAGCTGAGAGCTTTGTTGACAAAAATTATCTTTTTCATGGATACATACAAATGGTAAAACTAAAAGTGAAGCAACTTGCCTTTCACGAGCAGTCATGACAGTACTTGGATGAAAATTTTATTTTCCCACCAGTGGCGTAGCAAACAGGGGCGGCGGGGGCGGGCCGCACCGGGTGCCACTTTTTTGGGGTCACACCCACCCGGTCTCTCAATTTTAAGAACAATGTACAAACAAAATTTTCTATTTCCCAAACAGCACTAGCTTAGCTCTATGTATAATTCGGCGATTCCCGCAAAAGAGTCTGACGCTCATCATGCAAAATGCCACTGTGTGTCATGGGGATTCCCCGTCCCATAATTAAATTGTTTAACTGGTTTATGAGAAAATACTCTCATATTATAGACCATAACAACTGGCTTTTTGTTTTAGTGTAATAAACAAACATCAATGAAAAATGCCCCGGGGAGTGCATACATCCAAAAGAAAAAGTGGATTTCAGCAAAGGAAAGCCAAACAGGCTAGATTGGATGTAGCTCAGAGTATGTCTGGATCGATTTTTAAGTATGTTACAAAAACTGATGGCAGCCCAAGTTCATCAAAAGAAATTTATTTTCACCTTGATACAAATGCAAGAGATTATTTAGATAATATCAGCTCATCTTCAGGAAGCAACATCGACAGTATAGAATTAATAAACCAAACGAAGAAGATGCTGAAAATAATAGCCGCAGTTCTATTATTGCTACCAATGAACCATTTCCTCAATTAAATGATTTGTCAGAATGGAGTACAATGTTCGCATTGAAATAATAAAAAATGGGAGTGAATATTTCCAAAACAAAGAAAAACCATTTGCTACTGTTTCTAGACACGGAACCAAAACAAAAGGTGACGCTCGTCATCTCTCAAAAGATTGGTTTTATAAAATTATGCCTAATGTTGAAAAACTCCTATGGTCATGGATGGTTTATTCCATCAGCTCTAATAACCTGTACTCTTTCTGCTGTCGTTTATTTGCTGTGACCAATAATACCAGTGCGGGAACAGTTACGACTGGATTTCAAAATTGGTGGAAATTAAATCCCAAGTAGCTGACCACGAATGTTCAAATGAACATCTAGAAAATCTTGAGAAAAGGAAAACTTTAGAAATGAGACTAAAATTGTATAAAACAATAGATGATGCAGCTTTGCAATTGATGGATATAGAAAAACAGAAGTGGAAGCATCTTTTGACTTGATTACTGGATATAACTTTATTTCTGGCTAAACAAAATTTGGCGTTTCGTGTACATGATGAAGGACAAGACTATAAAAATAAAGGCAATTTTTTTGATTTAGTAAAAATATTGTCAAAGTATGATGTAGTGTTGAAAGAACACATTATGAAATTGGAGTAAAGCTTCAAAAGTATCATATTTTTACCAGATATACAGAATGAATTCATTAATGTTCTATCAAGAATAGGAATGGGATTTTACAGAATCTCTTCCTAGTCTTATGAATTGTTCATGACGGGTTGCGTGTCCATAGCTTCATGCGAGAAAACTTTCAGTAAATTAAAATTAATAAAAAACTATTTGCGGGCAACAATGACCCAATCGCGGGGCAATACAAAATAAAAATTTCGATGAAGTAATTGCTGAATTTGTAGCTGTCAAAGCAATTGTATAACAATTCCTTTTCTGTCTTAGTTATTATTGTGTTTTGTTATTTCTTCAATATTATAAATAACAAATGATCCATGACCTTTATCATATACAATTTATTGCTTTTTACTTTCAATGGGGTGACACCACCAACTTCCGCACCGGGTGCCACCCAAAGTAGCAACGCCACTGTTTCCCACCATCCTAGCATCCGTATTATGCGTCCGTTTATAAGGCAACTGTGGTAGCGAGTGCTGCAGTCTCCTTTGTCAACTCATCAGCCTTTTCGTTACATTCTTTTGGTTTATGACCGGAAACCCAATACGAATATATGGCGCGCTTTGAACGAAGTCTTCACAATATTTCTTTGCATTCCAGGACACTTATTGATGATGAATTTTGTGAAATTATTGTCTTGGTAGCCGCCTGACTATCAATATATATATTGACGCGACCGCATTTTAAGCAAGCTCTCTCCAGTAATTCCGCTGCTTACTTCATGGCTACTTATTGCGACTGAAAGACGCAGAAGTGATCTGGCACCCTGCAGAATCTACTTGTATCTCGATCGACACACTAAATAGCAGACCCGTTAATTTGGAGCCACTTGTACACCCATGCATAATATGGTGGAATTTGGATGAATTTTTAACATCATGTCTGACCGAACTTTGGTCAGTCCCTACAAATGTAAATGTGCAGCACTGAACATGGGTTATGACATGCATAGGCCTTTAAGGCAATATATAATGCATTTGTCATTTCCATATGAAGAGAACACACCCACGTGTCAGTTGCGCTGTGTTGTCTGCTAGAGATGTGACCTCAATCTTACAAGAGCACACATATCTGTCGTTAATGGAAATGTAATTGTTACTTTGGCGTAGCTGCGTTTGGTGTTATAGTTACAAACCTTTTCAATGTTTAATGCTAATTCGAATACATTTAATGGAGCTTACTTAAGGAAGTGAGAAGAAGACGAGGAAATTTGAAACAAAGAGAATGGACGTTCTTGTGAAGAATAAAAATACTGTAAATTTAATGTCTTTTAAATAAATCTGTGGACATTTGAAAGAACAACTTAGTCTAAAACTCAAATTTTACAGGACAGCGAAAAAACACCTTAGCTGCGTACAAAATCTTTGTTGGTAGTTATTAAATAGAAATAAAGCCATTATATAATGAAACCATGATCTACCGTACCTCTTTAGTAAAATTTCTTCTCTATATGTAACGGTTTCTTTTTAAATAAATTTCAAAAAATTTAGTTCTTTTGCAAAAACTGGTTTAGAAAAAAAATATCAACTTAAGTCACATAAGAGGTTTTTACCAAAAATCACTTCTTATAAATTTTTAATAATTTGGTTACGTAAGATGACTAGGTTACTTTGCAAACAGAATATTGGAAGAAAATCGACTTAAGTGAAGAGTCTAAAATTCATTTTTAATAGTAATCGACAAAATAAACCAAAAAAATCAAAAGAAAACACATATACACGTATAATAGGATAAAATGATTTAATCCAATAATCTTGAAAAGTACATGCATATAATAATACATTGACCAATTGTTGTAATTTCCATTGATTCACTATAAGTTATTTTCTTCAATTTCATCCAAATCTGAATCTATTTCAACTTCATGTTGTGTCCCTTTTCCACTTAATATTTGGTAACAATATATGCAGCTTCTGGTTTATCACAGGTCAACAATCATCGCGCTTTTGTTTACAGAAAGAAAATCGGAAAGAGAGACATGTTAATAACATTTTGAGAGCTCGATGTTTTGATTTATATTTGCGTACGTGCACTTATGTTCAACTCTGAATGAATCGTCCACGGATCAAGAGAATATTTGGACCGTATCAGTACAGGTTCCTTTTTTCATACCGCAGCACCTTACAGCTTCCACTTCAAACTTTTCCCTAAAAATACGAATAAGATCAATAAATATAAGTAAGTATAGTATAAAATAGTGGAAAATACAAACATTGGTGTTATGCTCTCGCAGGTATATTTGTCTTTCATCAATGCATGACAAATTGTAGAAATCTCATGGTTCATGTCCTGCGTAATATACTTTTTGTTTGTAGCAGTAATTAAATTAGACCAGTCATATGGGGATGCTGAATAGAAACAGATATAGTCTCTTTTCTTCTTTTCTATTTGTGCGTGTGAAACCGGTATCACATTCGAGATGAGTGTATGACCAACAACAAGAAATTGTGATCAATCATTTCAATGTAGGATGATCTTCCTAAATATCTTTTACGCAGACATAGCATGAAATAAATGAGTGTACTGTCTGACCAGTGCAGGAATCGCTGATGTACAAATGACATGCCTTTATATTATTGTAAGCCTAGAAGACATTTAGTACAGGCAAGAGCCGATATCATTGGCTCCACGCTTCGCAATAGTTCATGGCAATTGATGAGTAGCAGTTAGCTTGATTGATGCACCATCATGAATAGTTACAAATTGAAAGTCCACAAAGGACGTTATAAAAAACATGGAAGCTTCAAATTAGGCTGTTGGCAGACACTGCTGAAAGGTCAAAAGAAAACATTTTCACAGACTATCTTGAAGTAGAAAGTTCTTGTCCTTTTCTTACAAGCGTACGCGAAATCAGCGAGGCATACGTGGTGCTTTTGTAATGTAATTTAATCTCAGCTTTTTCCTCTATATTCTCTGTGCTTTTAATTTTTCTTTTAATATCGCGCATTGAGTGCATAAGTCAAGCTGGGGCTTTTTAATTTAATATGCTAGAGTTGTAAATATCTCCTGAAATGTAGTTTCTGATACCGCTGATTAGAAATATTTCTTGATATATCTATATAAAGTGATGCAGATTAGGCCTCGTTGGAAAAGAGCTGGTAGTGATGGACGTCGGCTGTAATGGCTCGTCTATATATCGGAGATATACTGTTTATGAAGTTCAAAACTTCATTGTAGCTTTTCAATGTTAGTGTGGTGAGTGGACACGCTGTCCCGGCGGTATTTGACAAACAGGATTTGATTCTCTGTCAGTTTACAGCATACAATTGAAGAAAGAAAGCATTTTTTGCAAAGACTTTTGTTTTTCGCCGTTAGTTTCAAAATGATAAATTAGACGTACTTCCGTTTATTAGGATTTGCAAGGGTTGACTTTTTTTATGTTGAACTCAATAAGTTTGACAATATTTTGCCGACGTGACTATAGTCGCCTGTACTATAATAATTGTGTCTTAAAAGGTTGGTGTTGTTGTTCGACGATAATTTGTTTTACATTTATCCTACATTTCCCCCAGTATGCAGTACATTTATTCAGTCTGCAGTTACTTTATGTTTTTTGTAATCCTTGTTAATATTTCTACTTGTGTTTTACTTGTTTACATATTGTTGTGTTGAGTGAAAAAATGTCGTCCTAATTCAAACGGGTGATGTCGAAGTTTGTTAATGTTTACTCTAATGCTTTTTCATAATCTGTATTCTTTCAGTGTGGAGTTTTAGCCCCTAAGCGTACCACTTGAAGGGATAAAATCTTAATCAAGAAAATCAGTACATGAAAGGCGTTCCTCTCAGAACTTTAGGACTGTTAGCTTCAGATGGAGACAGTATATGGATATCCTACTGCAAACCAAAACACATGACGCGATAGCTCATTGTACAAAGGTGGTGCTAAATCGAGACCGTACCTTGATTTGCTGATCTTTTCAACAAACTACTTGTAGTTGTTGCTTCTGATTCGAATTAGGGTGATACAATTATTGTGTCTATTTTGGCAATTTTCTTGCACATTTTCGCAAGAGTTTGTCCTCTTTTCATTTCCAAATATCTTATCTGAAATTTTTTAACTGATCTTGCAATTTAATAGAAGCTCCTAGTGTAATTTCAAATATCAACACTTAAGCGTTTTTACTCTAAAAATGTCAGAGAATGTGCTCTGTTGACAGACCTAAGTTGTGGTGACACGACTAAAGTTGATTTATTACTAATTGTAATATGAAACCGAACTGCTTTATGTTTGTATTATTTTCATATTACATGCACGCGGAAAAGCACCTTTACCACGGATTTAGGTTGCTTTCCATAAAGTGAATGTAAACAAACAAGAGGAGCAAACCTGAATTAGCTGTTAGATAGAAACTTATTTCGAATATTTTTACCTTTTCTTCTATGCACTTAGTTGTTTTAGCAAATGCAGTAGTGAACAAATATTGAGTTAAGATGCTCTTACAGATTTCATATATTCTCCGTAAGTAGCCATGATATTATTACGGCGATTAGACAGAATGACCGTCCAAAAAAAGTTTCTTTATTATTAAAAAACTGGGAAATTTACTTACTCGACTTTGGTTGTTCTTTCAAATGTCCACAGAAATGTTGCATTAAAACAAGGATTTACAATTAAAATAACATATGGAATTTTAAATGAATACACAAAAATATATTTACATACACATACATATATACAAAAAAAGACTAATACCCCAAAACTTCATTACTTCAAATGGGATAGCACAAATTGAGTTAGTAGCTTTTGAAAAGCTGCTGGAATGCGCACTAGCCGAGGCGCTTGCATATGAGCCAGAACTACTCCAAGTGTTGCCATAGCCTTGCTTTCCGCTACCACTTCCAATTCCACCCGAACCACATTTTCCGCTAGCACATCCGCCACTACTACCACCACCATCACTAATACCACCAGGTAGCCCAAATGAAAGACTTCCGCTACCTGCACCTGCACCTGCATTCGCTGAGGCACTTGCTCCACTGTAAGCATTTGCTGAATCCAAGCCTGACTGCCCAAATAATATACCATGATCACTACCACCTTGAGGTTTTGCACTACCACAAGGGCCATTCGTACAACCAGTACCACCTGAACCGGGAACTTGTGGTCCTCCTAGTTCACCAGTAAAGTCAAAACTTGGTGATCCGCCTGGTGTGCCAGGTGCGGGTTGAAGCTTGCCAGAACCGCTATGACCACCTGTGCTCCATAGCTACCCGAACCACCGTGGCCACCCGAACTGCCAAAGCCACCCGAACCGCCGTACTCACTCTGACTGCCGTGACACCTGCACCGCTGAATCACTTGAACCGATTGGATTTCCAGTTCCAATAGCATAACCAGAACCATTGGATTACCGGGACTAGCAAGTCCACCTGCATAACCTGAAACCACTGCGCTTACACTACTTTGTCCACTAGCGCTACTTTACTACCATAACCACCTACTCCACTATGTCCTCCTAGACCACCAGATCCGCCAGGACTACCAGAACCACCAGAAGCACCATAACCACCTGATACTACCGTGGCCCCCGCGGATCCACCGTGGCCACCCGAACCACCATATCCACCTGGGCTACCAGATCCGCCGTGACTACCAGGACCACCAGGAGCAATTCCACCGTGGTCAATAAGAACTTTAGGTCCACCAATAACTCCCGGACCACTAAAACCTCCTGGACCTGGATATCCGGAGCTACCTGGACTTCCTGGCTGTCCAGGTGCACCACCGCTGCCACCATGTCCACCGGATCCACCACGACCTCCTGACCCCCCGTAACCGCCAGGCCCACCTGGACTTCCTGGTTGACCTGGTGTGCCAGCACTGCCAGCCTGTCCTCCATATCCACCGCCTTTACCACCATAACCACCCGATCCACCATGTCCACCCTGTCCACCATATCCGCTTTGACTACCAGAACCGCCTCCAGCAGCATTTCCACCATGATCAAAAAGAATATTAGGTTCGCTAATTACGCCCGAAACTGATATCCCGAATCACCTACACTTCCAGGTTGTCCAGGTGCACCGCCGCTGCCACCATGTCGACCGTAACCACCAGAGCCACCATGACCACCGGATCCTCCGTAACCGCCAGGACTACCTGGACTTCCGGGTTGTCCAGGCGCGCCGCCAGTACCACCATAACCGCCATCACCAGCAGGTCTACCATAACCAGTACAACTTCCACTTTGACAGCCACTATTTGGTGGTCCGATGGGCGCTTGTATCGGTTGTGCAAAAAGGTTAGTAGGGAAGCGCTACTGCCCAAGCCACTTTTATCGATGTTAATACCGGCACTGTGCGGGTGATGAC
>JARSSU010004704.1:0-14383 GCA_029619165.1 Eurosta solidaginis | reverse complement strand
TTTTTCTCATTGCATAATTTCAGGAGTATCTCAGATATATGCATGTGTTTGTGCATTGACTCTCCGCTGCTCGTATACGTACATGGTACTACATGTGTAGACGCAATTATTGTTTCGTTATGTAGATACATAATGTTTGATCTATGGATGTGAATTCTCGTCACTGCTTGGCATCGGCTTAGGGACGATAGCATCGCTCAGTGCTGCTAACATTCGTTACAATAGCAAAATACTTGGCTTTCTGCCTGATCTAATATAGTCTGGGGAAAGATAGTGAACTTGTAGACGTTTGTGCTGCTGTTGTGAAATCCTAACTTTCCCCAATGATCCCTAAGTACCGATCATATGGTTTATGAGATCTTAGATGACCAAAAAATGTCCATCTTTTCGTTCACCAAGATATATACTTTCGCCTTTGAAAGCTAGGCCTCTTTCACCCAAAAATAAAATAGTGTCCAAAATCCATATATATAAAAGAAGTGTACATTTTGATTGTCACTCCATAACTCGAGAACGGATATAAAGATTGCATGAAATTTTAGGATATCTTAATAGGAACCCGGAGAGTGTTTGTGAAAAGTTTTTTTTCGGGAAGTGGACCAGAGACCGATTTATTCTAAACTGTCGTATATATGGCTCGATTTTGCCTGAAATTGGTATGTAGGTAGCGTTATATCTAGAATAAAATGTCGGATAATTTTTCTTCCGGGAAGTGGACCAGGATACATATTGGTGACTAGGGTCTCGAGAAATAGGACAAAAAGTGGACCCGGACGCCCCTAGAATGTGTTTTATACAATATGGATATCAAATGAAGCTGCTGATGAGTTCTTTAGTACAGGGTGTTTTCATACCTATTGGTGACTAGGGTCCCGAGATATAGGCCAAACGTGGACCCGGGCACCCCTAGAATGTGTTTTATACAATATGGATATCAAATGAAAGCTGTTGATGAGTGCTTTAGTACAGGGTAGTTTTCATACCTATCGGTGACTAGGGTTCGAGATATAGGCCAGAACGTGGACCCGGGCACCCCTAGAATGTGTTTATACAATATGGATATCAAATGAAAGCTGTTGATGAGTGCTTTAGTACAGGGTAGTTTTCATACCTATTGGTGACTAGGGTCTCGAGATATAGGCCAAAACGTGAGACCCGGGCACCCTAGAATGTGTGTGTATTTTGGATATCAAATGAAAGCTGTTGCTGAGAGCTTTTAAGTAATTTTCATTGTGATATTCGATTTAGTCGCATCAACCTGGCAAAACTGATGATGCGAAGCCGAAATAAAGACATGAATTAATAATACCTACATACCTATTTACATACGACTATTCGATTTGACAGAATTTGGTATATAAATTTGCCTATATTAGTATTTCCGATGCTTTTTTCCGGAAGTAGACCAGAGACGACTGGACTGGATAGGACTGGGATGAGAGTGGAGACTGGGACTGAGACTCGGAATGGGACTGGAACAAATACATACACCCTCTGGGACTGGCAATAAGATATGAAGAAGAATGAGAAAAACATGAGAGAAGAGAAAAGAGAGAAGGAGACTGAGAAAGAGATAGAATGAGACGAAGATGGATATAGATGAAGCGAAAATACGGAGGGAGGAGTGAATACAAAGATTAGGAAAAAGGTTAGAGGGGCGAGGGAGAGTTAGACAGAAAAAGCTATTAAAATGTATGCAGATATACAAATTTAGGGCAGAACAACGTCTGCCGGGTCTGCTAGTTCTATATAAATTTTATTTCCACTTTTGAGTTTCAGTGATTAGCTGTTCATTGAGTGTATCATTTCGTACCCTTGTGCATGTCCCCAAGAACATCAAAAACTTATAATGCTGAATCGTTAAACTGGCTTAGTATATAAACAGTCATAAGTTACTTCACTTGAAATTATACATCATGTAGATTAGGAATGCTACCGCGTTACTTGAGTCAATAAAATATTATATAATCACGAGATCCATAGTTATAGGACTAGATACTGCAGATAATATAAGACTGCCTAGGTACGAACAGAGTTCGCGAGAAGCCTTTAGAATACACTGGGTACAAACTGTACAATGATCTACTACTGAGATAAGATTGTGAAAATATTAATAAGTTTAAAGTAAAATTAATTTTTATGTAAAAACACTTATATTTATGAAACAAGTGCTTACTTAACATCAACTAGGTCTTAAAGACCGTAATAAATCATGTTATGTTACGCATCTTTAATGGATCAGCAAGGAAGGCAGTCGGCTGATTGTGGTGCACAGTGGCTAGTCATGTCGGCTGGGTT
Source organism: Eurosta solidaginis (assembly GCA_029619165.1). NCBI lineage: Eukaryota > Metazoa > Arthropoda > Insecta > Diptera > Tephritidae > Eurosta > Eurosta solidaginis. The sequence continues at coordinate 12,085 of JARSSU010004704.1, read as the reverse complement.
GGGTTCTTGCCAACCTTGCTGTCCTGCGCCATAAACAGGAAAAATTTCCTATCATGCCTATTCAAAATCAACTGTCAACAAGTAAGGAAGGTTAAGTTCGGGTGTAACCGAACATTACATACTCAGTTGAGAGCTATGGTGGCAACATAAGGGAAAATAACCATGTAGAAAATGAACCGAGGGTAACCCTGGAATGTGTTTGTATGACATGTGTATCAAATGAAAGGTGTTAATGAGTATTTTAAAAGGGAGTGATCCTTATTTCCATAGGTGGACGCCGTTTCGTGATATCGCCATAAAGGGGACTAGGGGTGACTCTAGAATGCGTTTGTGCACTATGGGTGTCAAACGAAAGGTATTAATGAGTATTTTAAGAGGGCGTGGGCCCTTAGTTCTATATGTAGACGCCTTTTCGAGATATCGCCATAAGGTGGACAGGGGTGACTCTAGAATTTGTTTGTACTATATGGTATCAAATGAAAGGTGTTAATGAGTATTTTAAAAGGGAGTGGGCCTTAGTTCTATAGGTGGACGCCTTTTCGGAATATCGTTATAAAAAGTGGACCAGGGTTGACTCTAGAATGCGTTTGTACAATATGGGTATCAACGAAAGGTGTTAATAAGTGTTGTAAAAGGGAGTGGGCGTTAGTTCTATGGGTGGACGCCTTTTCGGGATATCGCCATAAACGTGGACCAGGGGTGACTCTAGAATGCGTTTGTACAATATGGGTATCAACTGAAAGGTGTTAATGAGTATTTTAAAAGGGCGTGGGCCTTAGTTCTATAGGTGGACGCCTTTTCGAGATATCGCCATAAAGGTGGACCAGGGGTGACTCTAGAATTTGTTTGTACGATATGGGTATCAAATGAAAGGTGTTAATGAGTATTTTAAAAGGGAGTGGGCCTTAGTAGCCATAAGGTGGGCCAGGGTGACTCTAGAATTTTTTTGCACGATATGGGTATCAAATGAAAGGTGTTACTGAGTATTTTAAAAGGGAGTGGGCCTTAGTTCCATAGGTGGATGCCTTTTCGAGATATCGCCATAAAGGTGGGCCAGGGGTGACTCTAGAATTTTTTTTGTACGATATGGGTATCAAATGAAAGGTGTTAATGAGTATTTTCAAAAGGAGTGGGCCTTAGTTCTATATGTGGACGCCTTTTCGAGATATCGCCATAGAGGTGGACCAGAGGTGACTCTAGAATTTGTTTGTACGATATGGGTATCAAATGAAAGGTGTTACTGAGTATTTTAAAAGGGAGTGGGCCTTAGTTCCATAGGTGGATGCCTTTTCGAGATATCGCCATAAAGGTGGGCCAGGGGTGACTCTAGAATTCGTTTGTACGATATGGGTTTCAAATGAAGGTGTTAATGAGTATTTTAAAAGAGCGTGGGCCTTAGTTCTATAGGTGGACGCCTTTTCGAGATATCGACATAAAGGTGGACCAGAGGTGACTCTAGAATTCGTTTGTACGATATGGGTTTCAAATGAAAGGTGTTAATGAGTATTTTAAAAGAGCGTGGGCCTTAGTTCTATAGGTGGACGCCTTTTCGAGATATCGCCATAAAGGTGGACCAGAGGTGACTCTAGAATTTGTTTGTACGATATGGGTATCAAATGAAAGGTGTTACTGAGTATTTTAAAAGGGAGTGGGCCTTAGTTCCATAGGTGGATGCCTTTTCGAGATATCGCCATAAAGGTGGGCCAGGGGTGACTCTAGATTTTTTGTACGATATGGGTATCAACTGAAAGGTGTTAATGAGTATTTTCAAAAGGAGTGGGCCTTAGTTCTATATGTGGACGCCTTTTCGAGATATCGCCATAAACGTGGACCAGGGGTGACTCTAGAATGTGTTTGTATGATATGGGTATCAAATTAAAGGTATTAATGAGGGTTTTAAAAGGGAGTGGCCCTTAGTTGTATATGTGAAGGCGTTTTCGAGATATCGACCAAAATGTGGACCAGGGTGATCCAGAACTTCATCTGTCGGGTACCGCTAATTTATTTATATATGTAATACCACGAACAGTATTCCTTCCAAGATTCCAAGGGCCTTTTGATTTCGCCCTGCAAAACTTTTTCATTTTCTTCTACTTAATATGGTAGGTGTCACACCCATTTTACCAAGTTTTTTTCTAAAGTTATATTTTGCGTCCATATTGGCGGCCACCGTGGTGTGATGGTAGCGTGCTCCGCCTACCACACCGTATGCCCTGGGTTCAAACCCCGGGCAAAGCAACATCAAAATTTTAGAAATAAGGTTTTTAAATTAGAAGAAAATTTTTCTAAGCGGGGTCGCCCCTCGGCAGTGTTTGGCAAGCGCTCCGGGTGTATTTCTGCCATGAAAAGCTCTCAGTGAAAACTCATCTGCCTTGCAGATGCCGTTCGGAGTCGGCATAAAACATGTAGGTCCCGTCCGGCAAATTTGTAGGGAAAATCAATAGGAGCACGACGCAAATTGGAAGAGAAGCTCGGCCTTAGATCTCTTCGGAGGTTATCGCGCCTTACATTTATTTTTTTTTATATTTTGCGTAAATAGACCAATACAATTACCATGTTTCCTCCCTTTTTTCGTATTTGGTATATAATTATGGCATTTTTTTCAATTTTCGTAATTTTCGATATCGAAAAAGTGGGCGTGGTCAAAGTCGGATTTCAGCCATTTTTTACACCAACACAAAGTGAGTTCAGATAAGTACGTGAACTGAGTTTAGTAAAGATATATCGATTTTTGCTCAAGTTATAGTGTCAAAGGCCGAGCGGAAGGACAGACGGTCGACTGTGTATAAAAACTGGGCGCGGCTTCAACCGATTTCGCCCTTTTTCACAGAAAACAGTTATCGTCCTAGAATCTAAGCCTCTACCAAACTTCACAAGGAATTGTTCGACTTATGGCATTAAAAGTATCCTAGACAAATTAAATAAAAAGGGCGGAGCCACGCCCATTTTGAAATTTTCTTTTATTTTTGTATTTTGTTACAACATATCATTACTGGAGTTGAATGTTGGCATAATTTACTTATGTACTCTAAAGATATTAACTTTTCTTTTAAAATTCGAATTTAAAAAAAAATTTTTTTTAAAAGTGGGCGTGGTCGTTCTCCGATTTTGCTAGTTTTTAGTAAGCAGACATATAGTAATAAGAGTAACGTTCCTGCCAAATTTCATCATGATATCTTCAACGATTGCCAAATAACAGCTTCCAAAACTTCTAAATTACCTTCTTTTAAAAGTGGGCGGTGCCACGCCCATTGTCCAAAATTTTACCATTTTTCTATTCTGCGTCATAAGTTAAACTAACTTACCAAGTTTCATCGCTTAATCCGTATTTGGTAATGAATTATCGCACTTTTTCGATTTTTCGAAATTTTCGATATCGAAAAAGTGGGCGTGGTTATTGTCCGATATCGTTCATTTTAAATAGCGATCTGAGATGAGTGCCCAGGAACCTACATACCAAATTTCATCAAGATACCTCAAAATTGACTCAAGTTATCGTGTTAACGGACAGACGGACGGACGGACGGACATGGCTCAATCGAAATTTTTTTCGATACTGATAATTTTGATATATGGAAGTCTATATCTATCTCGATTCCTTTATACCTGTACAACCAACCGTTATCCAATCAAAGTTAATATACTCTGTGAGCTCTGCTCAACTGAGTATAAAAAGCGCAGAACTCATTCAAAACGCTTGAAATTCAAAAGAAAACGACATCCGGTCGAACCGGATGCCACGGACAGACCGTTACAACATTCAAAATTTAAAATTCAAAAAAATCTAAAGCAAAAAAAATTTCCGAACCGGATATGACCGGTTGCAAATCGCTGAAAATCAAAAAACAAAAAAAGCTGAAAATTAAGAAGGGAAAAAAGAAAATAGGGCGAATATATAAAGGGGCGCCGCGGGTGTTGCTGCGACGCCCGGTGCTTGACCCACCCTCACCCATGGCCATCGACGCACCCAATCCTCGATGGCCCCTTACCTGAATACCCTATGCCTTCTAAATGAATGGAACCATCAACATTCCCATTTTAAAACATTATAATTCATTGCAGTGAAAGACTTAGACAATATCTATATTTAATCCATACTAGGTTAAGACTAACTAATTTTCCGTTTTCAAATTAGCATACGTTTTGACGGAGTCATATAAAATGTGTCTAGTTATAAGTGAAAGTTTAATTATAAAACAAAAAGAGAAAAACGTGTGCTAATGTGTTTAATTATAATGCTTTTATTTTTAAACAAGTTTTCTGTTACGGTTTCAACTTTTATAAAACAAAATTATCTTACCAAAAATTTAATAGATAATAAATATGTGTAAATACAGATATAAATGAAGCAAAAATATATTGCCCTATTAAAAAATACTTATATATAATAGGGATTAAAAGCAGAAAACATGTGCACACTGAAAAGGTAGGTGTGAGCGGTACATAACTGTGCTGAAGCTAGGAAATTTCTGGTTTTCAACTTTAAGGTGAATGATTTCTATTTTTATACTCAGTTGAGCAGAGCTCAAGAATATATTAACTTTGATTGCATAACGGTTGGTTGTACAGGTATAAAGGAATCGAGATATATATAGACTTCCATATATCAAAATCATCAGTATCGAAAAAAAATTTCATTGAGCCATGTCCGTCCCGCCGTTAACACGATAACTTGCGTAAATTTTTAGGTATCTTGATGAAATTTGGTATGTAGGTTCCTGGTCACTCATTTCAGATCGCTATTTAAAATGAACGATATCGGACTGTAACCACGCCCACTTTTTCGATATCGAAAATTTCAAAAAATTTAAAAAGGGCGATAATTCATTACCAAAGACGGATAAAGCGATGAAACTTGGTAGGTGAGTTGAACTTATGACGCAGAATAGAAAATTGGTAAAATTTTGGACAATGGGCGTGGCACCGCCCACTTTTAAAAGAAGGTAATTTAGAAGTTTTGCAAGCTGTAATTTGGCAGTCGTTGAAGATATCATGATGAAATTTGGCAGGAACGTTATACTTATTACTACATGCCTGTTTAATAAAAATTTGCGAAATCGGAGAACGACCACACCCCACTTTTAAAAAAAATTTTTTTTAAGTCAAATTTTAAAAGAAAAGTTGATATCTTTACAGTATATAAGTAAATTATGTCACATTCAACTACAGTAATGATATGGTGCAATAAAATACAAAAATAAAAGAAAATTTTAAAATGGGCGTGGCTCCGCCCTTTTTCATTTAATTTGTCTAGGATACTTTTAATGCCATAAGTGGAACAAAAATTTACCAATCCTTTTGAAATTTGGTAGAAGCTTAGACTCTAGGACGATGACAGTTTTCTGTGAAAAAGGTCGAAATTGGTTGAAGCCACGCGCAGTTTTTATACACAGTCGGCCGTCTGTCCTTCCGCTCGGCCGTTAACACGATAACTTGAACAAAAATCGATATATCTTTACTAAACTCACGCACTTATCTGAACGCACTTTGTATTGGTGTAAAAAAATGGCCGAAATCCGACTATGACCACGCCCACTTTTTCGATATCGAAAATTACGAAAAATGAAAAAATGCCATAATTCTATACCAAATACGAAAAAAGGGATGAAACATGGTAATTGGATTAGTTTATTGACGCAAAATATAACTTTAGAAAAAAACTTTGTAAAATGGGTGTGACACCTACCATATTAAGTAGAAGGAAATGAAAAATTTCTGCAGGGCGAAATCAAAAGCCTTTGGAATCTTGGCAGGAATACTGTTCGTGGTATTACATATATAAATAAATTAGCGGTACCCGACAGATGATGTTCTGGGTCACCCTGGTCCACATTTTGGTCGATATCTCGAAAACGCCTTCACATATACAACTACCACCACTCCCTTTTAAAACCCTCATTAATACCTTTAATTTGATACCCATATTGTGCAAACGCATTCTAGAGTCACCCCTGCTCCATGTTTATGGCGATATCCCGAAAAGGCGTCCCACCTATAGAACTAAGGCCCACTCCCTTTTAAAATACTCACTAACATCTTTCATTTGATACCCATATCGTAAAAACAAATTCTAGAGTCACCCCTGGTCCACCTTTATGGCGATATCTCGAAAAGGCGTCCGCCGATAGAACTAAGGCCCACTCCCTTTTAAAATGCTCATTAACACATTTAATTTGATACCCATAGCCTACAAACAAATTCTAGAGTCACCCCTGGTCCACCTTTATGGCGATATCTCGAAAAGGCGTCCATCCATAGAACTAAAGCCCACTCCTTTTTAAAATACTCATTATCACCTTTCGTTTGATACCCATATTGTACAAATGCATTCTAGAGTCACCCCTGGTCCACGTTTATGACGATATCTCGAAAAGGCGGCCACCTATAGAACTAAGGCCCACTCCCTTTTAAAATACTCATTAACACCTTTCATTTGATACTCATATCGTACAAACAAATTCTAGAGTCACCCCTGGTCCACCTTTATGGCGATATCTCGAAAAGGCGTCCACCTATAGAACTAAGGCCCACTCCCTTTTAAAATACTCATTAACACCTTTCATTTGATACACATGTCATACAAACACATTCCAGGGTTACCCTAGGTTCATTTTCCTACATGGTGATTTTCCCTTATTTTGTCTCCATAGCTCTCAACTGAGTATGTAATGTTCGGTTACACCCGAACTTAGCCTTCCTTACTTGTTATTAATAATTTTAGACTTTTCCTTGAAAAAAAATTTTTTGTTTTTTTTTCTGTGTAATTTTTTGTGTTAACTATTTTAGATTATCTCATCTTATTTTATTTTGTCCTAATTTAGCTTATTTCATTTTATTTATTTTATTTTATTTTAGTTCATATGGTATTTGAACATTTAGTTGATTTTATTGTAGTTTATGTTAGTTTATCTGAATAGTGCTATCACTTTATTATCTTACTATATTTTATTTTATTTTACTATGCTTTAATTTAGATTTTCAGGTCAATTGAAAGAAAAACTAGAAGTTCAAAAAAAGTCTTCATGGAAGTTTATTAACAACTTCCCTGTTCGATGAGTCATATGTGACTCATAATAGCGCATTGGAATGAGTCACATGTGACTCCTTTCTTTATACAACTTAAAGACGCTTTCTTGGTACGAACGTTTCGTTATATATTTGTGAATTCATTGTGAGCGTATATCAAATGACCCGAACTTTATGAAAGTGAAAGAAAATTTCAAAAAAAATCATACCTTTTTCCCATTTTCTTCAATTTTTGGTTATACTTCTAATTTCAATTAAACAAAAGAGCACACTCATACACGCTTTTGACATTTATGTATCAATTTACCGTTATCCAGATTCGTAAACTTAAATTATTTCTTATGGTCCTATTTGTTCACCTGGGACTCATTGAACGTGGTAAACAAGATTGGTTTTGCTACGTTCCTGAGTCACATTTGAATCACAAAATAGAATGGCCAAAATAAGGTAAATATATGTCAAATCATCTATAAAAATAGTATTCTATAATATGTATTCATATTATTTAATTAAGCAGTACAAAAATTAATGGGCGTAGGGCATTCTCAAAGCGCTTTGTCTAAAGCAGCGCATTTATAATGCTATTGAAATTAATTTAATGTATTTTTATATGTTTATGCTTATGGGCATATGCAAATGTAAATGTATGTGTGTGATTTGCCTTAATCTAGTTAGTATACTACTTTCTATAATTTTAAATATTAAATTTTCTTTTATGTGATTTTTAAATTCTCCTACGATGAAATTTGGTTCGGAATCTCTCAATTTATTAAATTATAGTGGTCCATATTACGGAACGAACTCACCCATTGGTTCAACCGTCGATGTTGTTGAAGCTGGTGCTGTTACAGCAGGCCTATGTTCGGCGGCCCTGCTATTGGTGTGGGTAAAGCTGGTGGTGTTGCAGCAGGCCTATATTCGGCGGCCCTGCTGTTGTTGTTGTTCAAGCTGGTGTTGCAGCAGGCCTATGTTTAGCGGCCCTGATGTTGTTGTTGTACAAGCTGGTGTTGCAGCAGGCCTATGTTTAGCGGCCCTGCTATTGTTGTGGCTGGTGCTGGTGGTAAGCCTGGTGGAAGTTGCGCGTTTGGTAGGCGCTGCCGATGGTGGCGCGCGGTGTTGCACAAAGTAATGGTGTTAACGCGCGGTTGATGGTGGTGGCGCGCGGTTGCGCGATCAATGGTGGTAGCGGTAGCGCGCGATGTTGGCGCTGCTGGTGGTATTAGCGCCCGTGGTTGTGGCGCGCGGTTTTGGCGTGCGATGTTGTTATCGTGACCGCCTGTTTTGTGGTTGCGCGCGATTAATGGTGGTAGCGCGCGGTGTTGGCGCTATTGGTGGTGGTTGCACTCGTAATTGGTGCTGTTGTTGGTATTAGCCCTCAGGGTTGTGCGGTTGTAGCGCACGGGTTTGTTACCGCTTTTATTAAGGGTGGCACGCGGTATTGCGCTGAGAACAAGGGTAGCGGTAGCGCGCGATGTTGGCGCTTCTGGTGGTATTAGCGCCCGTGGTTGTGGCGCGCGGTTTTTTGCGTGCGATGTTGTTATCGTGGCCTCCTGTTTTGTGGTTGCGCGCGATAAATGGTGGTAGCGCGCGGTGTTGGCGCTATTGGTGGTGGTTGTTGTTGTTGTTGTTGTTGTAGCGATAAGGTTGCTCCCCGAAGGCTTTGGGGAGTGTTATCGATGTGACGGTCCTTTGCCGGATACAGATCCGGTACGCTCCGGTACCACAGCACCATTAAGGTGCTAGCCCGACCATCTCGGGAACGATTTATGTGGCCACATTAAACCTTCAGGCCATCGCCTCCCTCCCCACCCCCAAGTTCCATGAGGAGCTTGGGGTCACCGGAGCCTCGCCTGTTAGTGAAACATGATTCGCCGCGGATAGGTGAGGTTGACAATTGGGTTTGGAGAAGCTATATATTGCGCTGGCAACCTGAAGGGTTGCGCTAAACACCCCTTGAATCTGGTATTTTAGTCGCCTCTTACGACAGGCATACCTACCGCGGGTATATTCTGACCCCCTTACCCGCTGGGGTATTGGTGGTGGTGTCGCGTGGCGTTGATATTCTCCCCGGCGGCCGCGTACTGAATCCCAAATTGACCTTAAGTGCTAAAGGGGAACGCCAATCACAGGCAAGATTCGTCAGAAAATAACGTTCAAAACAGTGGCATTTGATCAATGCATGATTAATTACTACAACTGAGTCATATTCAATCAATACATGACTATGCCCTACGGAGCGTCATACAATGAAATAAATTGCTAATTTAAACTTTCCAGACTTGCCGTCGTTACCCCTTTCACAATCGCTATCAGCGTGAGAAGCCAGGGCCTTCCTGCAACTTGTTAAACAAAATCAAATCGAATGGGTGGCCGTTGTCACCCTCATAAAATTTGTATGTACCCTATCAAATTTTGCATAGATTTTACCATAAATTTTGTACGCATTATGCATAATTTAACTCATATTAATCTTTTCCACTGCTTTTCAATGGTAATTCACTATAACAATGGCTACGTTTTAGCTTTGTCGCACTTAATTTCCATAAGCCACTGCGCATCCTTTTTTTTCTTCAAGTTTTGCCAATCGTGAATACAAACTTTTTACAAAAGTTTATTTCAACTTCCTTGTGTAATTGACCACTGAAAACACCACAACTACCCGCTACAGAATTTTATGTTTTGTATCCTTTGAAAACGAAAGGCGATTTTCTCCAATGAAGCGAGCGTAAGCAGCGAAGCAACGCCCAGCCGAAGTAGTACACACTCGATTTTCTATTTTCCCACAATTGGAATTTCACTTTAAACGAAAATTAATTATAAACACATTGGAGTGTACGTCCGTCGTCGCCTCAGCTAATCTTCTCGTGCACAAGTTCTAAGCTAATTTACTTTTTCCTCCCGTCCTTTTTAGGTTTTTTCCGGCACACATCAAAATCAAGCACCCTTATTTTTCTTTGTCCAAACGCCAACTGATCACGGCATTCTAGCAAATTCCATGCTATTATTGCGAATGCGCAGTGGAACGGAGCCGTTAAATCGCATGATTTAACTGTGGTTGCCATGGGGGTTGCCTACGAGGTGGTAGTCGCAGTGATATTCCTGCGGCCATGATTAAAATTTCCATATACTTTGTTTTTGTGAACCGGTGGACCAATGTCAAAATCGCACCGCGCTGAAAGGTGAAGTGTCAGCTGTCACCTTGCATAGTTACGCCATGGTGGTTGCCGTTATTGGGAATTTTTCCACACCATTGGATTCTTTCGCGATGCCACCTGCGCGAAATTAACAAAAAATTGTTTTAACCACCCCAGGCAGACATGAGTGAGGGTGAATCATACCTTTTTCCTATCACTAGCCAACTGATACGTTCCAAGGGTGACTCTCCCAAGTGGACCATAACAATAAATATAATATAATATAATATAATAATAATAATTGTGGCCTTCTTTTGAATTAGATTTTGTAAAGATCGCCATTGAGTATAACATTTAGTGTGATCTTGAGTATTTTCGCCTGATGGCAGTTTATCGTATAGCTTCTTCTATACCTGGAATCTCGAATATCCGCACAACAAATTTTAGGTCGATTTAAAGTATTGGTGCTTAACAGACAACGTGGTGAGCAATAAAAAGCATTGCCAGTGGCACTCCAAACTAACCAGTCACGCTCCACTTTCTCTCCATTTGGTAATATTCTGTTTAACAACGAGGTAGGAAATGCCTCGTCATGACAATCACGTGCAAAAATAACAGGACACTTTTGATGACCTCGACGGATTATTTGTTGACTTCTTCAGATCGCAAAAACTCATTATTCACGGTACCGATATCGAAGTCGCTTATATACTCTGGACTTTGATACAGAGTTGGTGGTATTGTTGGAAGACTTTTTGAAGATGAACCTTCATTAGTGTCGCCACGAAAATTTTCGATTTCGGATTCATGTAAACATACATTAAACTACCTGCAGAACTTAACCGCAATGGAATAATATTCTATAAAAGCCTGCAATTACTGGCGTATGCTGATGACATTGATATCATCGGCCTAAACACCCGCGCCGTTAGTTCTGCTTGCTCCAAACTGTAAAAAGAACCGGTAAAGATGGGTTTGATGGTGAATGAGGGCAAAACGAAGTATCTGCTGTCATCGAGCAAAGAGTCAGCGCATATGCTCCTTGGCAACCACTCTACTGTTGGCAGCCATAATTTCGAAATAGTACAAGACTTCGTTTATTTGGGAACCAGCATCAACACTAACAACAACATCAGCTCCGAAATCCAGCGAATAATCACTCTTGCCAATAAATGCTACTCTGAACTAGGTAGGCAATTGAAAAGTAAGGTCCTCTCTCGGCAAACGAAAATCATACTCTACAAGTCACTTATCGTACCCGTCCTGCTATATGGTGCAGGAGCATGGACCATGACAACAGCAGATGAAGCCGCTCTGGGAGTGTTCGAGAGAAAAGTTCTTCGAAAGATTTATGGACCTCTACGCGTTGGCGATGGCGAGTACCGAAGAAGATTTAACGATGAGCTGTACGAGCTATAGGTAGAGATCAACATAGTCAAGCGAATTAAAACGCAGCGGCTGCGCCCCCCACTCCGTTGGAAGGACCAGGTGGAAAACGATTTAAACTCCCTTGGTGTGGCCAATTAGCGCCGGTTGGCAGAGAGAAGGAGCGCGCTTTGTTGGACGGCCGTAACCCTTAAACGGTTAAGCGCCAATTAGTAGTAAGTAAGTTTTTATTGTCTCCTCAGGCCCAGGCAAAAAATCATTATCAATATTCATTGCTTTTGAAATTCGGCTTAAAATTTGCACATGGAACAACTAAAGACTCTCCTGAATTAAAAAAAAATGTCTTAGTACCTCTAAATCGCGGGCCCCCTGAGAAAAAGAAGAGAAGGTAGTTCCGCTTAAATTTTTTTGACGTATTTGGGAATTTTTGAAGTTTCATAATGTTTGTTGTTTTGCTAGAAGCGGTGCCATACCGTTACTGTTTAAGGCGAAATTGTGGTTTTCGTGATGGAAATTTCCTTCAGGATGAAAACGCAATG
>JARSSU010004703.1:0-14067 GCA_029619165.1 Eurosta solidaginis | reverse complement strand
TTTCTTATATTGTCATATTCAATTCAATAATTATCGTGTGATTTTAAATCGTTTATAAATTTAAAACATTTTTTATAAATCGGTTTTGTTTTAATTTAAACAGCGCGATAAAGTGGTGACCCCGAAAAAGTTGTATACGCTATTTAAAAACGTTTTAAAAACGGAGCGGTCATTGTCGCATACGCATCACGAAACGCTACGCATACGGAAGACGAAACGCTACAAACAAAAGCTGTTAGTTGGTTGTGCATTTCCGCATCAAGTTCATCATCAGTCAACAATTCAAAAACAAAAACTTTGATCATAAATCATCCAAAATAAATTAAATTTTATACAATTTGTTGTGCAATTTAATCGAACTTAGACATGACATTATTTAGATCATCAACACAAAATGAGAATTTGGAACATCATGAACAGATCGTGCTAGATCTTGCACCACCAACACCAATTCAAATTTCGCCATCCGCAGATTGTTTGATGGATACGGATACACCATCATCATTGAATGTACATGCAGCGACTATACAGAAATTTCCAACGTTTTGGACCAAAAACCCAGCAGTATGGTTTTATCAAGTTGAGACCATTTTCTCATTACAACGCATAACTGCGGATGAAACAAAGTTTAAACCCTCGTTGCTAGTATTGTTTCAGATACGTTAGATTTAGTAAGTGATGTGTTGGAATCTACATCCCCTGGGATGAAGTGCGAAACTTTGAAGGCACGTATCATTGCTGCTTTCAGTGAATCTTCTGAACGCTAGCTTAAACGCCTTGTAAGTGGTCAAGTTATAGTGATCAACAACCTTCCCATTTTTGCGAACGATGCAGAGCTTAGGTCGCGGTCAAGTTGGTGAAAACGTTCTGAAATCGCTATTTTTAGAACAGTTGCCTGAAAACGTACGGGCAATTCTCAGCATCAGTGATCAGCAAGATATTAATAAACTTGCAGAACAAGCTGACAAAATTATGGACATGGCTCGTCCAGCAAATATTGCCACTTTAGACAAACACAGGGTGAATCGCTTTTAGAAAACATTTCAAAGCAAATTGAAGCGCTTGAAAAACGGGTTTCAGCTCTTAATCGTAGTAAAAGCAATTTTGCGTCAAAGATCTCGATCACGCCATCGATCTGCAAGTAGGAGTAATAATCCGAACTACTGTTGGTATCACAATCGGTTTGTAATGAGGCTTCAAAGTGCATAGCACCTTGTAGTTTTGTAACAAAAAACTAAATAGCGTGTCGGATCTCGCGGCCACCGATATCGCATATTCTACGTCAGGCCGCCGATTCGTTTATGATAAATCAACTAGGAAAAACTTTTTGATTGACACTGGAGCTGATATATCTGTAATTCCCATGGATAAATCGTTATCAAAAAAAATGTGTAGAAGGTGGCATCCAACTTTTTGCTGCAAATGGTACGCAAATTAAAACTTTTGGTACCAAATTGATCTAGGACTTCGCAAGTCGTTTTCTTGGTTGTTTGTTGTAGCAGATGTTACTAAATGCATCATTGGATCTGATTTCCTCACACATTTTCATTTGTTGCCAGATTTAAAAAATTGCAAATTAGTTGACGGAAAGACACTTTTGACAGCACCTGTTAAAATTTCTGTTGAGCCATCATTCGGTATAACAACAATTTTAAAGGACAAACGCTATTAATTAGAAGAATTTCCTGAGATTCACAATGTAGCACTTTCACAGTGCAGTAAAAATAATAACGTTTTTCATCATATTGAGCCTACAGGTCCTCCAGTTCGGGCAAAAGTAAGACCACTGGACTCAAAACGTTTTGGCCATTGCAAAAAGGGAGTTTCAGTTTATGTTAGACAATCATATTATTCGAGCATCAAAAAGTAGTTGGTCCAATCCTCTTCATATGGCTCCAAAAGCAAATGGAGAGTGGAGACCATGTGGCGACTATCGTTTATTGAATAAAATAACCGTTTCAGATCGTATCCTATTCCCTTCATCACAGATTACGTTCACTGTCTTCATGGACGCAAAGTTTTCTCGAAGTTAAATCTTATTCGAGCATACCATCAAGTGAATGTAAATCCGCAGGATATAGAGAAAACGGCTATTATTACGCCGTTCGGTTTATTTGAATTTCTCAAAATGCCCTTTGGATTGAGGAATGCTGCACAAAGTTTCCAACGCTTGATGGATGAGGTATGTCGTGGGTTTAGACTTCGTTTTCGTATATATTGACGATGTCTTAATTGCGTCTAACAACGAAGAGCAACATTTACAACATTTGAGAATACTTTTTGAGCGATTTTGTGAGTTTGGCATGATCATCAATCCTGCGAAGTGTAAATTTGGAGTTCAAGAAATCGATCTTCTTAGTTTTCACATTCATCTACAGGAAGTAGACAAAGTGCAAGCAATTGTCAACTTTCCAAGGCCACAAAACAATTTCCGATTTGCGACGGTTTATTTATATGTTGAATTTTCATCGACGTTTTCTACCTCAAGCAGCACAACATCAAGCCCCACTTAATGAATACCCAAAAGGTGCAGTTAAAAAGGACAAGCGACTCGTTCAATGGACAATTGAAGCTGAAGATGCTTTTAACAAATGCAAAAATTTTATTGCAAATGCTACCCTTCTCGCTCATCCAGTTAGAGATGCAAAATTAGCACTTAAAGTAGATGCATCAAATCTTGCCATTGGATCAGTAGTGGAACAACAAGTTAATGGATTATGGCAACCCCTCGCTTTTTTCTCACGTAAGCTTAGCCCTACTGAATGCAAATACAGTACATATGATCGAGAGTTATTAGCTGCTTATAATGCTGTAAAACTCCTTCGTCATATTTTAGAAGGTCGCGATTTTACTTTTTTACTGACCACAAACCACGTACATTTGCCTTTAATCAAAATCCTGCAAAAGCTTCACCTAGGCAATACAGACACTTGGATTATATCGGTCAGTTTACTACGAATATTGTTCATATTGCTGCTGTGGACAATTCGGTTGTAGATGCGATGTCAAGGATAGATGATTGATTATAACACTCTGAGGTCAGAAAACAGATAGATATACAAAAATTACTTCTATCAACTGATTCTGGACTTAAGTTAAAACTGGTACCATTACCAGGTTATACAACGGATTTTTTTGAGATGTATCTAAGTGTATGCCCAGTCCTGGTGTTAGAGCTACAAGGAAATTAATTGCAGATCGCTTTGTTTGGCCACAACTCAATAAGGACGTTTAAGATCTGGACCAAACGTTGTTTACCTTGCCAGTCATCAAAAGTAAATAGGCACACTCATTCTTCAATTGGTGAGTTTCCTTTACCTTCAAAGCGTTTTTCAGAAGTGCATTTGGATTTGGTTGGCCCTTTGCCACCATCTGAGGGTCTCACGTATCTATTAACGATTATAAATCGTTTTTTCGCGATGGCCAGAAGCCATACCAATAACAGACATTACAGCGGAGACTGTAAGTGATCGTGGTCGTCAATTCACTTCGAAAACGTTTCATGACTTAGCTAGTTTTATTGGAGCTAAGATTCAGCACACTACACCTTTTCATCCACAAAGTAACGGCATGGTTGAAAGGCTACATCGAACTTTAAAAGCTGCCTTGATTTGTCAAGCTAATTCGCAATGGTCAAAAAGTTTGCCTTCAATACTGCTTGGTTTAGGGACATTGTATAAAGATGATTTGTGTGCGTCAGTAGCTGAAATGGTATATGGAGAAGCGTTGCATATTCCGGGCGAGTTTTAGGGAAATGTCACAAGTTCCGATGTCATTTCCACTGAGTTTCTAGAAAGTCTTAAAATAATAATACAAAATATTCAACCACAGCCTATTGCACATCATACCAACAATAAACCATTCGTTCATGCGGATCTGTTTCAATCAAATCAAGTTTGGGTTCGTAATGATGGATATAAAAAACCTCTGCAATCAAAATATTCAAACGTACGAACAATTGTTTCACTATCAAACTTGCAAAAGGAGAAGACACAGTATCTATAGACAGATTGAAACCGGCATTTACGGAAGTACGCGATTTAAATGAAACCACTTTCCAACACTCAATTGAGCAAAAAGAAATTCCATCACATGTTCCAAAAAGGAGAAAGGTCGCTTTTCGCTAGGAAGGGGGTATTGTAGCAAGAACACTGTGCTTTTGAAATTCTTTCATAATTATAGTTAGTTGACATTGATTTTTAATTGTAATATTTTTTCTTGCCATCAAATTTTTTCTTATATTGTCATATTACAATCCAATAATTATGGTGTAATTTGTAAATCGTTTTAAAATTAAAAAAATTTTTATAAATCCGTTTTGTTTTAACCGGCGGCCACCGTGGTGTGATGGTAGCGTGCTCCGCCTACCACACCGTATGCCCTGGGTTCGAACCCCGGGCAAAGCAACATCAAAATTTTAGAAATAAGGTTTTTCAATTAGAAGAAAATTTTTTTAAGCGGGGTTGCCCCTCGGCAGTGTTTGGCAAGCGCTCTGGGTGTATTTCTGCCATAATAAAGGTCTCAGTGAAAACTCATCTGCCCTGCAGATGCCATTCGGAGTCGGCATAAAACATGTGGGTCCCGTCCGGCCAATTTGTAGGGAAAATCAAGAGGAGGACGACGCAAATTGGAAGAGAAGCTCGGCCTTAGATCTCTTCGGAGGTTATCGCGCCTTACATTTATTTTTTATTTTATTTGTTTTAATTTAAACAACGCGATAATACCATATTATATTTTCTTGTTTTGTTTTTATTTATTTTTTTTTGTTTCATGTTACTTTATTTTATTTTATCTTATTATATTATATTATATTATATTATATTATATTATATTATATTACATTATAGTTATATACATATAAATATATATATATAGATATATATATTATATATATTTTAATCTTTTTTATTTTTTATTTTACTTATTTAAGTTTAATTTAATTTATTTTGTTTTATTTATTACTTAATTAAATTAAAATTTTTATTTTTTATTAGATTTCATTTTTTATTTTTTTATTTTTTCATTTTATTTATTAACTAACAAAGCAGTATACAAAATTGTTTAATTATGCAAACGACTGAACCTTGAATATTCCCATTAATATCAGCAAAAAAAAATTACACATTTACTAATATTTGCTGAATGTCGCGCTATACTTCTAACAAAATAACTATTCACGCACTCTGAATTCGTTTGCGTAAGGCCTGCTGGTTTTCTCAACACACCAATATCAAACACACATAGCGTCCGTAGTTTCAATACGTGCTTAGCATTTGTAGTGGTGTAATTTTTAAATTGAAATTGGGACGTTCGCAGGCACAGTATACTATGTCGGCCTCCAGTAAATATAGAAACAAAATCAATAGCAAATCACTTATGTTTGTTACGTCAAATTATTTATTCAATAAAATTTTATTGCCTGCGGTTGCACCCACACAAAGGCAAATTAAAGCAAATTGCGGCTCCAAAATTTAACACCTCATTGCATTTTGTATTTGTTACGTAATGTTATGTTACATACAGATGTTTATATTTATTTAGTGTAATGTGTTTAAATCAGTGATGCTCAAAACATACAATAACATTTTCTATTATGTTAGAGGATGGAAGGATCAAGTGCTACACCCTGTCCAACTCGAATCAAACTCACATTTTAACGAAAGATTATGATAGGTACAAAGTCTCAAATATCGGAAACATACTCTCATATTTCCTAGCAACACCTTTTGCCATATGCGTGTGATGTAATCTCTGTGAGAGTTAAAAGTATGCGCCCACGAGCAAAGTTAAGCGCGTCGCTGGTTTAGATTAATACGTAAATATTGATATAGGCTTTTTGTTGAACGCTTTTTATTTGTATTTGCTTTGCTTTTGTTGTTGTAATGATTATTATTTTACTGTCATTTATTTTGTAAGCATGTAATTGTAGCTCCTGTCACTTAGCTGGCTTATCGCCTGTATCGCATGTCAACACGTATGAATTAGATATAATGATATGGACATTGTTGTTAGTGGCTTAATTATTTCTAAACAAAGCCATCTATGGGTGGCAAATATGTTTGTTTTTGTTTGTATTGCAATGTTAATTTAATATTTCTATTGACAGATTTTATAGATTTTAAACAAAAAAAACGGAAGTTTGTAAAATATTGATATTTCCGTAAATCTTTATCCGAAAAAAATTAATAACGCCACAAAAAATGGCACACAAAATGGCAGCTGAGGTTGGATCATATTCTACTCCGCAGTCGATATATTTTTAACCAAGTCTGTCTCTTTTTTAAAAGTTGTTCTCCCCCTCTCACAGCCTTTTCCACGGCTTCTCCAACTTAACTGATATATTTATCACTATCCTTGTCCTTTTCTCTTTCCTTTCCAGGCAAATGAATGGTTGACACGAAAAACGTTGTAAGTTTAAAGAACAAAAAAGAGGCGTGAGTACGAAGTACTCGTGTAGGTCTAGAAAATTTATCTAAGTAGAACCCGCCCAGGAGTTGAAGTTAAACCACAACAAGAGGCAATTTTACACGAAACAAATTATTTCGGGTTTTTTGTATAGAGCTTAGCTATACTTAATGATTAATTCTTAGAATGCGCTGTTTATGTACTATTCAGTTGGTTCGTCATTATTTTTCTATCAGGGTCTAGACTTTTCGCGAACAGGCTTCCCGAACAGTTGTTTATTTACATCTCGTTTCTGTATCTCATATTCGCTGCGGATAGATTTAGAAATGTTCCATGATAGATTCTGAGCTAAATACTCAGACCGAATTGCATCAGTGATTCAGGGGCTCGAGGAACTGTGAGGCGCAATGCTTAGTTTTTGGCTTACAAGCTTCTATACCCTAACTAACGACCTCATCTTCTTGAGACAAACTGTTATAGAAATGTGTAGATATTCTCATATAAATGAAGCAGGCGAGAGTTAGATATCCTAGTAGAGAGTATGAAGTGATGATACCGAATTGTTCCCAGTATAGTCAGGTTGGCGCTTTTTTCTGAGCATATCAACAAAAGGGTATCAATATCGCTAACATTGCTCAAAATCTCTGCGATTCAGAACTAACAGAATATCTGATTCCGTATCTGGGCTTCGAAGGGGCTCTTGAAGCCACAGTAGAGGTGGATGGTTGGTGCGAGGGTGCCCGAAGGGCGGACGAGTGAATACACGTGTACACCGATGGTTCCAAAGTAGTTGAAAGATAGGGTCTGCAGTATACTGTGCTGATGCGGAAATAAACAAGTCCTATAAGCTGCTAAATGACTATAAAAAAGCAGATGAACTAGGCAAAAAGAGCGCATTCCTCGAGTCACGCTCTGAAGACGTCCCAATTAAATTGGGTTAGATCAAGTGAAGGCGAGAAGCACATGATCGACTAAGCGGGAAAGGCGTGGATCCAAGCGCTGGGTTTTACAACCTTAGATTAACAAAATTATTCATATCATAAAAAAGAAAGGAATAAAGATTCATCACTGGAAACTATCTTCTGGCCTCACATGCCTGTGAATTAGGCTTTGCCAGCGATAGCAGACGTAGGAAGTGCGGGTTGGGAGAGGAAAAGATCGAGATTTGCGCTCATACCCTGCGCATGTCAGGTTGAGACTCCAGCTATTAGAAGTGATACATCTTTCAGATCTGGAAGCAGCAAGTGGCATAGGTCCGAGGAAGCTTCTAGTATTTGCTAAGAGAACGGAATTATTTTATAACATAGGTCTTAGTTTTGTAGAGGGTTTTTCAGTTTGGTCGTTAAACAAGCTTCGAATTCACGATGCGAAAAATGCGCATAAACTTCGCAGAAAGTGTTGTGTTCAAACAAAATTTGTACCAGTCTGGAGTTACGCCCTATTCCCCCAAAATTCACGGGATTGTGCATCCGCGCCGTTAACTCAACCCCCGGTATCAACTCAATAACTCAACACCGCACAGAGTTACACAGTCTTTGTGTCAGACAACAAGACTCGAAAAAAATATAAAAAATGTGGAACACTATCTTGAAGCAATGCCAGTATGTCTGAAAATGGGTCACGGTTGCATAATTTGGGCAACTTAATTAATTTATGGCGGATGCCGTAGTTAAGTGTCAATGTGCTGGCCTGACTAACTTAAACACCCCGATTCGAATGGCGTAACCATTTACATCAAAAATATTTTAGAATTTTTTTTCCAAAACCCTGTCGCCACTTGCCAGTACTTAGGTTGACCAGCCGTTCGAGTGCATATTTTTTTTACGAAAAGCTTTCTTTAGTTTCGCTGCTTGTCGGATCTACACAAATGAAGCATGAGTAGCGCCAAAGTAATTTTCAATCATAACAAATTTCTCACAGGGTATTTTAAAAGTTATAGCTAAGGCGTAACCTCAAAGGTGAACTTGATGTTTCGCAAACGACTAAAAGAGAGATTATTATATATGTGGGAAGCTAGTGTGGCACAATCAGAAGCCTACCCTTAATTAAGCAGTAGTTCGCTCTCAGTGATCAGCTCTCCTACTCTCTTTCAATTTGTCAGTGTTGCATTAAAAAGTAGCATAATTACCTCTAACCGCTTAAATGAACTGCAAAATTTTCTAAATAGGTTCGCAACTCTGATTATAACTAAAATAAAGTTTTCCAATCTTTACGCCAAATATTAAACATTTTTGTTCACCTAAATATTTGACCTGAACTTACGAGGAAATCAAAAATAAAGAACACAATCAAACTTTTTTATAACAAAAAAATCTTGGAAATATTTTAAATGCAAAAGTTTTTTAGCACATTAGCAGGAAATGCACCGCAAAAGAGCCAACATTTGTTTGAACTTTTAATTTCGCAAAAAGTATGCAATTATGCAGCATACTAGTGCATGTATGTATGTATGTATGGCAAGTAAAAGCCAATTTGCCGAAAATTTTGGTAGGCGTAATGTGAAGCATAAAACAAATTATAAGGCTAATTTAAAGTTAAGGCATTTGCGGTGGACGAAAACGGGAACACATTTTAATTGTACTGTGTATTTAAAAACCCATATTACGAGTGAAGCCCGATGTGTAAACATACAGGGGTACGTCTGGAAAACCTATATTTTTTAAATTAACCAGAGCTCGCCCAGGGGTTGAGGTTAAACCACCACCGAGGTAACTTTAACAGAAGCAAATGACTTTGGAGTTTTGAGAAGAGCTTCCTATTGTTGTTGTTTTGGCGATAAGGACACTCCCCGAAGGTTTTGGGGGAGTGTTATCGATGTTGGTGTTCCTTTGACGCATAAAGATCTGGTACATTCCGGTATCACCATTAAGGTACTAGCCTGACCATCTCGGGAACGATTATTATGGCCACATGAAACCTTCTGGGCCATTCGCCCTGACCCCTTGTCCCATGAGGAACTTGGAGTCGCCAGAGCTTCGCGTGCTAAATATGTGCATAATACATTAATATATGTAAAAGGATTCTCCTTGCGTAGGTGAGGTTGGCAGCTAGGTTGCGGAAGCAACAAATCAATATGGAACAAATCGATCTTTTTGATAGTAAATCGATAACGTTTCGATACCAAGCAGATAGAACTCCGATAGTAAATTGTTAACACTACGACAGTAAAACGGGGTTGTTCGATAACAAATCGATAACATATTGCTAAATTTTTGCTAACAGCTAAATAAATTATCAAAAACTGTTTGGCTACATATTGATAACATTGCGATAGATATTCGATAATTTTACGATTATAAATTAATAACTTTTCTATAACAATCCGATAGCTACTTCGTAAAAAACAGCAACTCATTTATTATTATTGTTATCTATAGCACATTTATAATACTTCGATAACATATCGATAAATCTTTCACACCTTATCGACAACACATCTATTGAATTGACAATACGCCATCCGGTTTCGGTTCTGGCTTCGGTTTTGACTTCTAATCGTTTCACACACTTAAGCTTACACTACGTGTACGCTTACGTTCTGAATCCTTCATACTGTTAGCAAAAATGTTTACACATCAAAAAGTTTAATTGTGAAAAGGTGGTTGATAAAGATATTGCAAAATCCTTAGCTCCATCCCCTGCATCACTTGGAGCAAAGACAAAGAAATGCTCATAGCCACTTATAAAACCATTGTCCGGTCGCTTGTATGCTACGCGTTTTCAATATGGTCGCCGCGCCTAAAAGAAACACACTGGAGGAAACTGCAGGCCTGTCAAAACAACGAGCCAGGAACTGCCACGGGATGTCTTCTTATGTCTTCAGAGCATCGTCTACGCAGTGAGGCGAGAATACTCCCTATAAATAAGAGAAGGGAAATGCACAACAAACAGTTTCTGTCGAGTACGCGGTCATCCTTACAGACATTTAAAGGCAGAGGCTCCACTTTCCAGGAGTCATCTCCGCTAAAACTATGTAGAAAATCAACACTCAAGAAGTTATCAATATGAAGAGAAGAAGCACGAAAAGGGCCGCAGAGACATTCACAAAAAGTTGTGAAATGTGTATGCCAACAATTTCCCGGTGAAATCCGTTATCAATGACAAAAACTCGCAGTTGAGGAATTCAACCTCATCAGGGAAACACGGGTCACTCAAGGTCAACTTCGATCTGAATACTGTAATAGGTTAAACTCTTGCTTATCCATAATCAACCCCGGCATACCCAATGTCTGTCCAACTTGCAACGTGTCCCCGCCAACCATCATTTCCATTGCAATGTGAAACCAACGCCTCTAACCCTTATTTATCTCCTTAGTCCAACCAAACAGCGACATTTCACGGACTCTAAAAGATATTAATGCCAGTTTTTGAGTGATCGTACCTATTGGATGGGGCGAAGCACTGCTACAACAACAACAAGAGTGCAAGTGTAAGTACATTGATAACTATTGAGTTATGGGAGCAAATGTTACACTGAAAGAAATGGTGCTAGTAAAATCAAAAAATCGGTTCTGTTGTTCATGACTTAATGGAGATTCGGTGAAATTGATCGAACTACCGTTAACTCGACCGATTTCTTTGTCAAACGAACAAATTAGTTTAGTAATTTCAACAGAAGAGAAATTGTCGCTCTTGAGTTAACAAAATTCTGTAAATTTGACAGATCCTGGTCAATCTAACTGATTTTTCTGTTAACACAACTGATCTCACTGGTCATTTCAACAGAGATCAACAGTCAATACATGAGCAAATTTCAAAGAGAATTTGTACTTATGACGATGGTGCCACTTGTTTAAAAAAAATACCAAAATAAGAAAACCACCAAATCGAAAAAACACACAAAATGGAAAAACAACAAAAAACTAATCTTTCAGTTATCAATACAAAACGGAAAACCCTTATTTGAATTTACTGAGGAAAAATTATGAGATACCGGGACACCTATTTATCGGGTACAATTTTGCAACTTCTCCTCCAAGCGAAATGGAAAATTGCGCCCTCTTGTTGCAAAAGTTTTGTTTGAACGAACAGGATTTTTCCCAAGTTAGTAACATTTTGTTCAAGTTTTTACTAATTTTCACTCACGCGAACAAATTTAATAAGATAATAAAAAACATCCTTTTTTAATGTTGATGTTTCCTACAACATAAAAGTTTGAATTGTTTTGGAATCGTTTCCACTTAAAGTGTTACGAAAATTAAACTTGCCGAATTACATGTAAAGTTACTCCAGTGGTGAATTATACCTTCTAGCGATTTGATTCTTTACTTTTCTATAATTTACAAGTTCTCTATTTAAAATTTTATGTCAAACATTTATACAAATTTTGTTCGAAACAATCAAGTGTGGCAACTACATGTAAGAGAAGAAATTGAGAATGAGCTGACATATTTACGTATATATATAGCAACACAGGTACTTTCGTACAAAGCTGTCGCAACAACTTTTTTTGTTCATTTGACTACTACAATGGTCAATTACGAATCAACGATTTGTGCTCAGTTGATTCAACATCTTCTTGCGATGGATAAAAAATTAACAGAAATTTCGGTTGAGTTGACCCGTATTTCGGTTGATTTTACCAGTCTTTTTTTCAGTGTATGTATGTATTGGTTGATACGTATAAATTTTGGATAAATATTTACCATGCATAACCCATAAATAAAAAGTCCTCAAGACCAAATGCTGCATTCAATATGTCAACTATTAATATGTAATACGACGAGTACTAAACGTGGGCGCTGCTTGATTTATGCATTTGTAGCAAAAGGTGCACTCATGCAAGTGCATATGTAAACTATAAAAGCGCGTAGTAGACACAGACAAACAAATATATGGCTACATAAATTCCTACCTACATACAAAATTTCGCACACGACCAAATATTTGGTACTACATAATTTCCGCACAAATTCAATGAATTCAGCTCTTACATATGTATGTATACACAAACTCATGGCCTTAACCAGGTTTGGCCTTTTGGGCGGCACGCGTGCCAAATTTTTCTCTTTTGATTACACATGAACACTGCGGCTTTCATTCATTATCGTATGCTACGAAGGAGTGATGTCAATTATTATTGTCTTGCTCCGATCATGCCGACTCGATGTATCATCTTCGTACACTCAATTTCATTTTAGCTACGGTAGGATAAACAGTGAGGAGATCCTTGGTACTTTGGAATACAAGCAGTAAGGAGGTCCTGAATTTGATTAGGGCGTAAGCAATAGCCCTGTAGGAAGCACAGTACAAAATATATAAGATTAGTGCTACCCTCTGCTACTGACAACCTTCAATAAGACGTCGCAGACATAGAAACACAATGTTTATTTGGAACTCCAGTGAATTTCTAATAGCTGTTTAAGCAGCTGTTGTTATATGACTGTTGGCAATTACGATAGTTTGTAAGGTGGTTTCAGGCGCAGGTGAAGCTACAGTGGGGTCGTACTATGTCTTCCATCTATTGCGGAAAGTTCTTTCTCCGAGACACTGTTGCTTTTCAAAGTGTCTGCTCTTCTACTCTTGCTGCGGATGATCGGGTTGAATATGAGTAAAGGCCGATTGTGTGCGGCTAAAATAGTACGACTCCCAGGTAAGAAAACTAATAACTCTATTCTAGGAACTGTGCTACAAAGCATTAGAGATATTTCTTTTCGATATGTCAAAAATTTCAAAATTGTCTCTGCATCTTGTACATTTGCGATCCTATTTAGTTTTGATCATAAGGAGCAAGATTTTCGATCGATATAATGAGCCGCAGTGAGTGGCGTACAGGATATTGGTTCACATTGGAAACATATTTGATCTTTGGTTAATAAGAGCTTTGCTAAAGTCTTATCATTATCGCATTAGTGTCCCGTCATGTCATGTGATAAAGAAAAACTTGCTTGTTGGACCGAAACTTGGTTTATAACATACTAACATATCTGCATGACTTTTATAAAGTTTTTATCTCTTACTCACCCTCCCTCTCTTACCTTTTTAGCCCCCTTCTCTATCCATCCCTCTCCCATAACTTCGCTTCTCTTTCTCTATATTTGCTTCATTTTCTCTACCTCTTTTCTTTCATTCTCTCTCTTTCTATCTAAAACTCCTGCCTCTCTCCCAACCCGGTGACCCTCCTTGTCTCGATCCCCCTCCTTCCCCCGCTTACGCTATATTTATCTCTTTATCTTCTTAGCTCTCTCCCCTGCCATCGTTATCTCATTTTCTCTAACCAAACTTCCAGCTAATCGCTTCTAAAAAACGTATGCGAAATATTAATGTGAGAGGGTTAAAAAAAAGCTGCACCCCATATTAAACTTTCTTCGCATAGATCGTTCCCTAGTCCGCTACCCGTAAATAGTGCTCTAAGTACTTTATAATTGGCCAACCTGAGTGGGCCCAAATTAAAGAAAATGGTCGGGTCTGTTTACTGTACCAATCTTGAAATCAGTAGATCCCACAAGCTGCCAGATCACTGCAGTGTCTTTCAGGCAAAAATTTTAGTCATGCAGAATGCAGAAGTAGCTCTGCAGGAAGAGTCCTTTGGTCGCTTCCATACATATATATATATATTAATTATCAAGCGGCGATCAAGATAATAATCTCACACAGCACTTGATGAAAAAGTTCCTAGAATGCAAAGAAGCATTGCACAGCCTTCACTCAGGCCGCACCATA
>JARSSU010004702.1:0-11711 GCA_029619165.1 Eurosta solidaginis | reverse complement strand
ATCTTCAACGACCTGCCAAATTACAACTTCCAAAACTTTAAACTACCTCTTTCAACGTGGCCGTGCCACACGCACCTTGTCCAAAATTTTACTAATTTCTATTCGCTCTGCGTCATACAGTTCAACTCTAATCCTACCAAGTTTCATCGCTTATCCGTCTTTGGTACGAATTATCGCACTTTTTGGTGTTTATTTTTCGCAATGTTTCGATATCGAAAAAGTGGGGCGTGGTTAATAGTCCGATTTCGTTCCAGTTTTAAATAGCGTTCTGAGATGATCGCACAGGAATCTACAATACAAAAGTTCATCAAGATACCTCTAAATTTACTCAAGTATCGTGTTAAACGGGCGGACTGACGACGGACATGGCTCAATCAAATTTTTTTTCGATACTTTGATTTTGATATATGGAGGTCTATATCTATCTCGATTACCTTTTCCCTGTCCAACCAACCTTTTATCCAGTCGAACGTTATTATACCTCTGATGAGCTCTGCTCGACTGAGTATATACAGTTTAAACAGGGTGGTACGTTAAGATCATAAGCTAACTAGCAAAAAATAGTTTTGGCAATCATGATATTTCACTTATCAAGTTTTATGTAAGAGGGTAAGGGGGAGCACATTTTTTTTAAACGGTTGTCGGTGCCACGTTTTTTGTAAAAGTCTAATGTTATCTGAAATTAATTGTACAATTGAAGCTCATCGCCTGATATAGAATGTTCGGGTTCACCCCACTTACGCCTTCCTTACTTGTTTTTTGTATAATTTTGCATCAACACTAAGTGTATTGAGCTAAAACGCGCAACCAGGCACGTTATTAAATCCAGTTTATTGGCCATAATCGATTTGGAACACTTTGGCTTCACGATCTAAATTACTTGAGTAACAATATAGAAAATAGGATTTACACTTTGCATATGTTACAGGATGGAATTTATTGATCTAGACCCTTTTACCTAGCCTACTTACTTTGAAATATCTTTCAGTTTATATGATAGAAGTTCGAAAGCTATGACTTCTTTAAATATAAAATTTGGGTTTCTATACCTCGGAGTGTTTGCCAAAAACTCAGCCGAGGGAGGTGACCCCCCCTTAAGTGGCAAACTTATTTTCTTCATCAGGGATTTTCATCTCTCTCCCAACCACGATTTACCAAGTCTTCACCCTCTAAGCCCTTCTTGAAACCTTCCAGTCAATCCGCAAATATTGTTTTGGTAAAATTTTTCAGCCATTACTCTTATAGCCACTACACGAAGCTTCACCTCCGATTCTCTACGTCTCAATGTTTTTTATGTAATGCAGATTTCTTTCGCTCTCACACTCTGTCCTCGTGAACCGCTCACACTAATAATTTTTTTGTGCTAAAACCTGTTATGACCGTATTTCAGCCGCGTCCGAAGTCAATCAGCCTCTCAGCCCGTTAAAAATTGGACTGTAATAAGCAAAGCAACCACCCCTTGCTTACTTCTGGCGTTAAGCTGCCAAGCATAATTTTCATGTCATGTCGGGCATATCCTCTTACGTCCTTTTACTAGTTTTCTCATAAAAGAATTATACATGCGCATCATACTTGCCACTTACCTGATATTCTAACGCTAGTAAATCTCTCTTGAACAATGCTCGCCTTGATGCGGATTATAGCGAGTCGGTTTAGCGCGAACGAGTCATATTGGGCTGGGCTGTCTCCTTCTCGCTTCTTCGGTTAGGTCCATGTAATACCCATATGGGCCCATTTGTAATACATTATACGGTCTCAAAGAGGCCCCATACCCTGCCCAGCAGCGGGTCTACCACCGCGTGCAATATACAATTTTGACATAGAGTCCTTTATTTCCTAGGTAGAGACCTCAGCGAGGTCATGTAGAAAAGGTTTACGCCAAGGATGGCCACACATACCGCCTACTAAGCGCTGGCCAATGACAGCAGACTGGTGGCTGGACACTCTCTCTTCCTCTTCTGTACCTCTTCATGCAGCTGCGATACAATATCGAAGGTCTTTCACCCCCAATTCTAGCACCTCATGCGTGCCCAGTAAGCAATGCCCCTGTTAAGCAACCCTTACAGTGACGATAGAACTGTTTGTTTAAAATCATAAGCGTCTCCTGTTCGCCCTCTGTCAGACGGGCCAGGTTTTTTCCTGGAATGTCCCTCACACGATATAATGGCTGAAAAAAAACATATCCATGTTGCAAATTCTTTTAGTGCTTGTGGTTTCACCACCGAAGCCTGAAAGTGGCCATCGGGGTAATAAGACCACCTCCACCGAATACTTTCCCAGGAAGGATATGTCGGTGGTGCTTCTTCCTGGCAGCTACATCTGCTCTGGCAATTGCCTTCATATCCCTGTGCCACCGGTACCCCATATAAGGTTGATACTGACAGCTGCTGGTCCATCTCGTTAAGAGATCTGCGGCATTCAGTGACCAGACTTGGCGTTGTCGACGAATGAGTCCAGGCCTTTAATGCTGGCCTT
The DNA here is from genome assembly GCA_029619165.1 of Eurosta solidaginis. NCBI lineage: Eukaryota > Metazoa > Arthropoda > Insecta > Diptera > Tephritidae > Eurosta > Eurosta solidaginis. The sequence goes on along the minus strand of JARSSU010004702.1, from coordinate 9,236 downwards.
TGACTGTCTGAGAAAATAAACACCCGTTTACCATCCTTAGGCATAGACCCAATATGGTGTTCACTAGCCCATGCTGTATATGCATTTCCGTTTGGTACACAAACCTACCAGTGATCGGTGGGCGGAAAGAGGACCTCTAGATCCAGATAGGGCTAAAAGAGGCCTACTCCACCTTCCCGTCCAGTTAGAAAACCATCCGTGAATATGTCGATGGGCATCCGGTACCGGTATGTTGTCTGGTATTCCAGTCGCTGGCTCCGCGATGGCATATATATCTAATAGTTTTTTAACGAAGATTGGGCTGGGGCGTTCGTACCCCAGGATTGTTTGCGTGTCCCCTAGATCCATTTGAGACCACGAGACTCCTGTTTCCACTTAATGGCCGTAGAGCGGCGATGACCGCTATTTCCTTCGTCCCCGGAGTGTTCAAGAGGTGGAACGTTATAGCATTGTGTTGAACCGTTCAGAAATTTGGAGTGGACCCGGAGTTCTCGGTGATGCAGAGCTTCCGACCTCCGTTGCACCTTTTGAAGCATTTAAGATATACTTTTAGTTAGTGGTCACACCAAACAAAAAAAACCAGACCAAGGCACCAGAAAGATGGATTTGGCGCACCGATGGCTGTATTAAAATCCAGTAGGGTCACCCTTAGGGGAGCAATCCCCAGGGTGCCATGTGCCCTCTTGCAGGTGAACAGCGCTGCCGCTGCCTTCTTTGCCATCGCTCCACTTAATATGGTCATCCATAATTAGCTGTCCTATCTATTGACTCCCAACAACTTTGACTTGATCGCTAAACGCTAAAAACGTACCCTCCATTCTTGGCGTGTGTTAGATTTGGTACTTTGAACCTCTCGGTTAATAGGAAACAAGCTGGTTTTCATCTCAGGTTGACTTCCAAACCTGTGGCTGTGGCCCAGTGGGAAATTTTGATAGTGGCTTCCTTTCCATAGGGCTGCAGAGTTGCGGAAATTTCCCCCCATATGACGCAGATGTCATCTGCATACCGATCATGGAGTTTGGTGACCTTCTGATTCCAAATATGAAAAAAAAGGCGTAGTAAGTTGGTTGACGGTAACCACCCAAAGTCAGCGGAGAGTAGAACCAGTGCAATCTTAAAGAACGAAACGATATCATTTCGTTACGATAATCAACGTAATAAACGAAACGAAGTCATTCGTTTCGTTTATTAACGTTTAAGAACGCCTAAATTTTGAAGATCTTTTAACGTTAATAACGAACGAGTGACTTCTTTTCGTTATTAACGTTGATTATCGTAACGGAAATGATATCGTTTCGTTCGTTAAGCATGCCTGTTGAGAGAACACCCCCTGCGGAGTGCCTCTGCGCCGACCGTCTGAGGATCACGCCCTGGAACCCCAATACCTAGCTCAGTTGTAATCTGCCTCGCGTAAGCAGATTGATATAAACCGCACCAGGACCGCGTTCACCCCCCCAGATCGGTCAGCGCCGAGGTGATGGCTCCCCCCCACCCCCCTTCGGAGAAACGTTGTAAGGCACTCCTGTGTGTTTGGGCACTCCCGCTATATCTAGAATGCCACCAATGTGTATTCCTTGAGGTCTGTGACCTTTCAATAACTGATACCAGTGAGTGATAAGGCCGTTCAGTTGACCTGCCCTTAGTATAGGCATGCTCTGATCTTGCGAAAGAGCGGTCGGCTCATCCTCCTCCTGATGTAGTCCTCTAGGAGTCTTTCCAGTGCTTTAAGCCAGAAAAGAAGGTATCTATTATAGGCCTATAATCATTTGTTTTAGAGTGGGAGGGTTTCCCTGCCTGGGATAAAAGACTACGTTTGACTTTTGCCCTCCACGATACTGGTTAAGTAATTGACCTAAGACAACCTATCACATCCCTTTTATCCAGGCCTTATAAGTTGAGCAGTAATACCTTGACTGAGTGGCCGAAAAAATTCCTTCCGGCCACGGCAATTTAATAGGGCTATAAGGTCTGTAAAGCCCAATCTTCCTTTTTATCCAATCCTCTGATTCGTTTATCTAGCTGCTCATTGGGTGAACCCTCTCGCTGACAATACTTAAGACCCGCCCATGGCACTTGCTGGGAAGTGGTGTAACCATTAGCAAGCTTATGGTTCAGCGCTGGAGTCCAGTACCAGTGCCCAATTCCGGCTTTTGGAACGAACTTAGCTTTGAGTGGAGATTTCCCGATAGCACATTTTCCTTAAACCGGGATGGCCGGGGATGTTAATTCATTCCTACCGCAGAATCCCTCCAGAGGTCGCTTTCCATTTCGGATCTGCTTTTATATATATTTTTTTTCTTGCTTTATAAGCTGCCCATGAGGATTCATGTCCATCATGCTTTGCTTTATTAAGGCCGCCTACATGCTTCCTAAGCTTGTCAAATCGGACGACACCATGGTGGTTTGTGATTTTCAAAAACTTTTTTTAGTCGGGCAAGCCCTATCTAAGCATTCCTACTTTTATGACTGAAATTTATTTCAAACATGTCTAACTCCTCTCGCTTTGTCTGGGGTCGGCACCTCTTCAATATCTTCTTACCTATTATCTTTTTATAGTAGCCCCAGTTCGTTTTCTTCTAATATTTTGTTGTACTTAGGACTTGTGTGCGCCTGTGATATAGAAAAAGTTTATATAACTATGGTCAGTAAGGATTGTTTCCTTTAGAACCTACATGAAACGATTGAGGTCGCTGAAAGAGTCTGTTTCCAGGGTTATGTTCAAGGATCTCTTCTCGTTCCTCGTAATGAAGGTGTGATCATTTCCCTATTACATATACTTTTAGATTAGTGCCTAAAAGATAGTTAAATAAAGAGTCACATTCGGTCTTTTGTAGCACTGTTGCTTGCCTCCACTGGGCGTGATGACAATTGGCTGTCGCCTCCGAGTAGGATGTAAATCGTTTTCGTGTATTTGGCCTGCTCTCTTCACGAACTCCCTGAATTTTAGCTGGTGGTAATGAGCCTTGGTGATCGTGCGCTAGGTAGAGGAAGCAGTTTAAAGCGTCCTCCCTAGCACCTGTCGACGCTAAGCGCTGTCAGATTCCCATCGCTAAAATTGGGTAGAAGGAAAAACTTAAGAGTATATCTTTCCAATATAAATGTGCGGAGGCTTTACCCGTTTCTGAGCGCTTATAAAGCTTATTATTTTGGTGTTGTGCAGGCCCAATCAGATTTCTTTGCCAAGCCACGGCTTCCTCGACTGTACTAGTGTCTACCACAGACCTGAAGACAGGTGCAGGAGGAGTGCGCAGCTGATGCTGCTGTTGCAGTGATGCAGGTTATGTGGTAGGACCCGAATCCTGTTTGTGTTGCGCTTCTCCTACCGTGAACGTCGCGTCCGATCGCATCCTTCCTAGAAGCTGACCCTCAGTAGTGACAACACATCTGAGAGCACAGTAAGCTTCTGCTCGAGCACCGATGAAGCCGTAGCCACCAGCTGTCTTCGTACCCTCGTCTACCTCCATCTCGTCTTCACTGGGGGAGTTTCAACCACCTCCGTACGAGACGCAAGGTTACCTAAGGCTTCAACGTCAGCCTTATAACATAAGCTTATATTCTTGAAGCCGCAGCTTACCCTGAATCCTTGTCACTTTTCCAACGCTTCGACGTTTGCGCTGTCGAACAGCAGGACTATCTGCATCGTGGCCTTCATGTTCAGTCTTCTCCACGTAACCACATTCCAGTTCTGGGAGTGGTAGACGGGCTGTACTCCTAGGCAGCTAGCTCCAGGATATCAGCTGGGTCCGTGGTGTCACTGGACCCAGCTCTCGCTCATTGGTCATTGAGTGGATATCACACGCTCCACTCAACCTTGAGACGCGCGCTACCGGATACACCTCACCTATCAGCAAGACGGCGCTTTGAAAAGCTCGCGACCTGGCGTCGACACATGCAATCAGTTTAATATTGCCTGGAACCACCCCGCACGGTATAAGAAGGCGGCGGACCAGGTTGTCTTTTTGACCTTAACGGCCACAGTAGCGTGCGCTGCCTCATCCACTTCACTGCTGTTTCGGGATCCTGCCGTCTTCGCTGCTCTCTCGTCGAAACACACCAATGATCTGCCGATCCTTGGCTATTTCGGCGAAAGACGCGTCCAGCCTCCCTGCGTCTTGGGCCTTTCGGTGCCGTAGGGTTGGATTCATCCATAGACGCTGGCGCTTCGAGGCTTCATCGCTCTCGACCCCAGTCCAGCCTGAACTCCGGCAACATCTGTTTCGCCCAAGAAGGTCACGCTGCGCTTCGCCCAGTCTCCGCGGAAACTTCCCCTCCCTTATCGGCGAGGAGGCATTCCTGCCGAGGATCCGGGCAGCCGTATAGCGCTGTCCTGATGACTGGGCTCTGTACATCTTGACCCTAGAGCCGGCACGCCCACATCCCTGATCCCCCAGCAGCCAAACCGCCAGACGCTTGACGCCGAGTGGCAATGCCGTGCTGGTGGCTACGAGATGGCGGCAGCCGCCCCAGGGCTGGATTTTCCACTCAGCCCATATCCTGCCTAGAGTGGCCACGTTGGCCCGATAGGAGCCGACGCTCCCCATATCCTGAGGCACCCAGCAGTCGACCACCAGACGCTTGTCGCTGGTGGAGGCTGCTGGTAAGGTGACCAGGAGTGGTAGTAGCACTGATGACCTCGCGGTCTAGTACCCCTCCATGAGAGGACTACTGGCCTCGCGGACTACTCGAACGCGGATAAAATCTCTTGGCCCTTTTCTGTCTGTCTCCGCGCAGCAGTCGAACCTCTGAGAGTTCTCTCAGCTAACTTGAGTCCCGGCTGAGCCGTAGCCTATTGCGGAGCAAGCTCTTGTCGGCTTCTTGTTAGGAGAGCCGCCTCCTTATTATTTTTTATATATTTAGCGCCATACTCAAATATGAGCATCCACGAGTAGCGGAGAAGGGGAAAGCGTCCGACCCGGACAGAGATCCGCGATGTCCGGTGTAAGTGGCTTAATAGCATCGAAGGTCGCGGCCGGTATTTCGATGCCTCCGTTAGCGACTGTTTTTTGTTTTTTGGGGGCTATTTATGGGCTCCCAGCCAGGCTGTATCCTTGTCACGTTGTCGTATACACTTTGATCCAGCCCATTAAGGAGAAATGGAGAGAAAAAATAAAGGAATATAGGGTTAAGGGGGGTTGGAAGAAAGGTCGCCGCTCGAATGTCGCCGCCGAAGCGTTTACCAGGTGCCACCAAGAGCGGCTCCTCCGTCCCCTACATGAGGAGGGAGGGTGTACAGGAACACCTACTAGTCGACGATTATGGGGTGACGCCGGTGAGTGCAAGGTGCAATCGCTCCCATGAATAGGCACCAATCAGCTCTTGGTAACTTCACACTTAAATATATTTTGATTGATAATTTTTAATGTGAATTGGATGAAGTATTCTAGTTCTGGATGATCTAGCCATATTTGAATTTTTTAAAAATTTGGGCATTTCTAGAAGTTTTTCGGTTTAATAGTTTTATGGCCTAGTGTTAACGTTGTCTAATTACCAGTGTTACACTATAGAAAATATAATTTGCAATTAAAACAAATTTTCTCACATAAAGCACTTTTTTGAGAGCTTACAGCATTACAAATATTTGAGTAAAAAGCGTACATAAATGGTTGGCAATGTTAACTGTGGAATACATTTGGAAGAAAATTAAATGTCTTTCTTGAAATTGGTCAAACAATTCTAAAAGTATACCGTCCACAATTCACTGGCCATATTAGCCTGTCTCATCTGCATAGAAAAATGAATTGCATTTTTAGCAATAACACTGGATCACAAATTCCAATTTTTTTTTTTTCTGCATCCAAGATCGCCTTATTGGAATGCCTATGTAAAATCAACCCTGATTTCGAAATCAAGGTTATTTTTTAATTCTATGGTAAAGTTTTTTTGAGATTTTTACGAATTACGTTTAAAAAATAAAAATTATAGTGTGTTACTTATCATATTTTTGAATGGATGGAGTAATTGCATAATGGTTTTGTGTTACTTTTGCTAGGCCCTTGCTGATTCAGAATAAGAACAATCATTAGTGATTTGTTTTTTTACATTTTTTTTGTTACATGTAAAAATTTTGTATTTGGAGTAGGATCGTGAGTTTTTGTTTTTTTTTTGAAGATTTGTTTTTTTTTTTTTTTTTGCAATTCTCTTTTATGTATGTTTAAGAGAGAGAGAAAATTAAATCTTGCAAAACTAACTGATATCGAATACTAACACATTATGTACCAGTAGGGTCTAAGTTTAAATTGGTATTTTACATGAATGCTTATACTTTTGTAGTTCGACACTCGATTTTGTTGAATGAAAAGCTTATTTTTTTTTTTTTTTTTTGTAATAAAACCGAGCCTTAGAAAAAAACAACAAATTGGTAATTTTATTACTTTTTTAAAAGCTTCGAAAACCGGTTTTAGAATTGCTCATTCTGTTCTGGAAATATATATGATTATGTCGACCCAATTTTTTTTTTTTTTTTTTTTGAAAAAACGTTATTCGTAATAATCTCACAAAAACTGTTACCATAGATTAAAAATAACTTGATTTTCGACAATAGGAGGGTGATTTTTACATAGGACATTTCATAAGGCGTCTCTGGTGCATTCTGGCTGTAAACACACATGTAATTGTTTAGTGTGCCAGTTTTTGACAATATTTATTTTTTTTTTTCTCATTTTTTGAAAAGTCGCTACCCGCCCGAGTCCTCCTAAAAAACAGTGAGTAGCTGTCGTGTGGACGTACACGCCCTTAATGTCAACCATAAAAATTGATTTGCTATATTAGTTTTACTTCGAAGTCAACAACTGCTGCCTCAAATGAAATAATTAACCTGAACAACTTATATCACTCACAAATATTTTATCGCCCCCCGATCGGCTTTTTGCTCAGCCTTATCATGTTTGTAGTAATTTGGTATGTAGCTACGACTATTCGGCGCTGATTTCAATAATCAGCCGCTACTAAATTACAGTTTTGGCCAAAGTTGGCCTTATAAGACTGTACTTGAGTATAAACATATAAAACATATAAGGCATAATATTTACAGCTGCTTATAAAAATGATTACTTTTTTTAGTTGTTTGACATTTCATGACTTTTTAATGCATAGCCTTGCAATCTTGTGCTCAAATTGAGTGTAAAATGAGAAAGCACGTAAACCTTGAATAGATTGCCTTAATGTGTGCAAGGAGTCAATTATTCATTAAAAGTTTCTTTGTGGCACAGGAAAAATTGTTTATTGTAAAGACTCTGAGTAGTTTTACAAAACGATGGTATTTTTAGGAAAAATAGTTATTTTATAGTGAACGGCTAAGAGATCATTGAGTTTATGTCGTCACTAGTATGGTGTACTAAGGAATGTATGAAAAAGGAAGGACCAGCCATTGTCAGCATGAAATTATCATTGACAAAATAGGGGGATTCGCTATGTCTTGTAAGGTGCACGCATTCCAGTTATTGTTTAATCTTAGGACAAAATATACAAGACTATAGAGCAACCATTGCAAAGTTACAGCATGCCTCATTAGTAATCGTAAAAAATTTGGCATCTTAACATAACTAATACTTGATGAAAAAGCAAGGAAGGTTTAAGTTCGGGTGTAACGAATTTATAGATATCAGTTGCACAATTACAGTTTGCAAAACTTTTAATTACCTTCTTTTTAAAGTGGGCGTTGCAACGCCCATTGTTGTCAAAAGTTTTCACTGGAATTTTCTATTATGCGTCATAAGGTCAACCCATCCTACCAAGTTCATTTTCGCTTATCCGTCTTTGGTAATGAATATCGTAATTTTTTTCGGTTTTTTTTCAAAATTTTCGATATCGAAAAGTGGGCGTGGTTATGGTCCGATTTTTTCTTTCTTTTTAAATAGCGATGTGAGATATGTCGAGGAACTTACATACCAAATTTTTTTCGTAAGATACCTCAACGGAGGGGGGGAGCGGACATGGCTAACTGAATTTCTTTTTTTTGTTTTTTTGTTCGCTCAGATCATTTTGATATAAGGGTCTATCGGCGGCATTCCGGCCGGGCCTGTTCCTGCTGGATTTTTCGTTTTCCCCACCAATTTATTCGGATCTGAAATGGATTGGTGTTTTTTCTGCTGAATATCGTATTTTTTTTCCGACGACGCAGAGACTTGGTCGATTATTGCAAGTTTTTATTTTTTGTTGTTTTTGTTGCCTCTCTGAGCATCGGAAAAAAAAATCGAAAGAGCAGTAATTACACCCTTACCCCCCCACCCTATTAAACACCACAGATAATTAACATTTTTTTTTTTTTTTATATTTTTTTTTTTTTTTTTTTTTTTTTTTTTTTTTTTTTTTTTTTTTTTTTTTGTTTTTTTTTTTTTTTTTTTTTTTTTTTGTTTTGTTTTTTTACATTTTTTTTTTTGTTTTTTTTTTTTTTTTTTTTTTTTTTTTTTTTTTTTTGTTTTTGTTTTTTTTTTTGTTTTTTTTTTTTTTTTTTTTTTTTTTTTTTTTTTTTTTTTTTTTTTTTTTTTTGTTTTGTGTTTTTTTTTTTTTTTTTTTTTTTTTTTTTTTTTTTTTTTTTTTTTTTTGTTGTTTTTTTTTTTTTTTTTTTCTTTTTTTTTTTGTTTTTTTTTTTTTTTTTTTGTTTTTTTTTTTTTTTTTTTTTTTTGTTTTTTTTTTTTTTTTTTTTTTTTTGTTTTTTTTTTTTTTTTTTTTTTTTTTTTTTTTTGTTTTTTTTTTTTTTTTTTTTTTTTTTTTTTTTTTTTTTTTTTTTTTGTTCCTTTTTTTTTTCTTTTTTTTTTTTTTTTTTTTTTTTTTTTCCCACAACAACATAAAGTTTTACATTATTATATAAATAAAATAATAAAATAAAATAAAAAAAAATAAAAAAAATAAATAAATCAAATTTTATTCTACTATACTACACTTACTTTACATCATTTTTTTTGGAAGGATTTATATATAACAAATTTTTTTGTGGACTATTTGTTTTATTTAGTATAAACAAATCTTAATTTTGGAAAATTCCTATTCAAAAATTTTTCTTCAAATTTTCCAAGTGCTAGAAACAAAGCGAATTCTGGGTCGAAAAGGAAACCGATGGTGTTTCAAATTTCGATTTGATTGCGATTTTTTGCGCGAATTTTATTGCACAATTGCAACGTCTTCTTGTCCTCTGCATTTTCCGAAAAACATTGGTGCTTAGCATTTTGTGTCAAATTGTTTGCACAATTTTAAAATTTAACTAAGACCAAAATAAATAAAATCAGCTGTTTCGCTCG
>JARSSU010004698.1:0-41427 GCA_029619165.1 Eurosta solidaginis | reverse complement strand
ATTGGGAAATAATATTTACCCTCCGCCTTCGAACTAATAATATTTAGACTAAACATAAGTATTTTATCCTTTACCATAATTTTGAACGCTATTCTACAGTTGTAGGTCAAACTAAAGTTTACCGAAATTTTTGGCCCGTTTTTCGTTTTGACTGGCACATTTTTTGTTCTGGCACCCGCTTCAGCTGGCGCGAGGGATTTATCTGTGATTGTTGCCAGCAACAACTAGAAGATAAATCCCTCGTGAGAGCGAAAATATGAGAGCGTAACCAAAAGATTCGTATCAATCTAATCTGTGATTTAGAGAACAGCAACGACAAGAAGACAAGAAGAAGAGAAGAACAAGACGGTCGTTCTGATACGTACTCCGTGTTTTTATAAAAAAAAATTGTAAAAGCGCTAAAAAAACGTACAACATCTAACAACAGGTGCGGGAAGCTGTATTCAAGTGGACAAATCTAAAAACATAATTTGGGAGAGTGGAGTACTTATGTGGTTGGTAATTTGCAAAAGCTATCTGCTGTGCTGCCATTACCGCAGTCGGCGCGCTGCAAACATCGCCGAGCACACTTTCACTCAAACGCCTGCTGATACGCTGAGTACGGGTGAGAACATCAACAACCTGTCAAGCCGCTTTGTTTCTATACTGTCGCTACTAACTGTGCTCTTTTATACTCAGTTGAGCAGAGCTCACAGAGTATATTAAGTTTGATTGGATAACGGTTGGTTGTACATATATAAAGGAATCGAGATAGATATAGACTTCCATATATCAAAATAATCAGGATCGAAAAAAAATTTGATTGAGCCATGTCCGTCCGTCCGTCCGTCCGTCCGTCCGTCCGTCCGTCCGTTAACACGATAACTTGAGTAAATTTTGAGGTATCTTGATGAAATTTGGTATGTAGGTTCCTGAGCACTCATCTCAGATCGCTATTTAAAATGAACGATATCGGACTATAACCACGCCCACTTTTTCGATATCGAAAATTTCGAAAAACCGAAAAAGTGCGATAACTCATTACAAAAGACAGATAAAGCGACGAAACTTGGTAGATGGGTTGACGTTATGACGCAGAATAGAAAATTAGTAAGATTTTGGACAATGGGCGTGGCCCCGCCCACTTTTACAAGAAGGTAATTTAAAAGTTTTGCAAGCTGTAATTTGGCAGTCGTTGAAGATATCATGATGAAATTTGGCAGGAACGTTACTACTATTACTCTATATGTGCTAAATAAAAATTAGCAAAATTGGATTAAGAACACGCCCACTTTTTAAAAAAAAATTTTTTTAAATTCAAATTTTAACAAAAAATTTAATATCTTTACTGTATATAAGTAAATTAAGTCAAAATTCAACTCCAGTAATGATATGATGCAACAAAATACAAAAATAAAAGAAAATTTCAAAATGGGCGTGGCTCCGCCCATTTTCATTTAGTTTGTCTAGAATACTTTTATTGCCATAAGTCGAACAAAAATTTACCAATCCTTCTCAAATTTGGTAGGAGCATAGATTCTATGACGGTAACTGTTCTCTGTGAAAATGGGCGAAATCGGTGGAAGCCACGCCCAGTTTTTATACACAGTCCACCGTCTGTCCTTCCGCTCGGCCATTAACACAATAACTTGAGCAAAATCCGATATATCTTTACTAAACTTAGCCCACGTACTTACCTGAGCTCACTTTTTCTTGGTATAAAAAATGGGCGAAATCTGACCATAACCACGCCCACTTTATCGATATCGAAAATTACGAAAAATGAAAAAAATGCCATAATTCTATACCAAATACGAAAAAAGGGATGAAACATGGTAACTGGATTGGTTTGTTGACGCAAAATATAACTTTGGAAAAATCTTTGTAAAATGGGTGTGACACCTACCATATTAAGTAGAAGAAAATGAAAAAGTTCTACAAGGCGAAATCAACAGCCCTTGGAATCTTGGCAGGAATACTGTTAGTGGTATTGCATATATAAATAAATTAGCAGTACCCGACAGATGATTTTCTGGATCACCTGGTCCACATTTTGGTGGATATCACGAGAACGCCTTCACATATACATCTAAGGGCCACTCGCTTTTAAAACCCTCATTAATACCTTTAATTTGATATCCATATCGTACAAAAACATACCAGAGTCACCCCTGTCCCACCCTAATGGCGATATCTCGAAAAGGCGTCCACCTATAGACCTAATGCCCCCTCCCTCTTAAAATGCTCAGTAACACCTTTCGTTTGATACCCATATCGTACAAACATTCTAGAGTCACCCCTGGCCCACCCTAATGGCGATATCTCGAAAAGGCGTCCACCTATAGACCTAATGTCCCACTCCCTCTTAAAATGCTCAGTAACAGCTTTCGTTTGATACCCATATCGTACAAACATTCTAGAGTCACACCCTGGCCCACCCTAATGGCGATATTCGAAAAGGCGTCCACCTATAGAACTAAGGATTACTCCCTTTAAAATACTCATTACCACCTTTCATTTGATACCCATATCGTACAAACATTCTAGAGTCACCCTGGCCCACCCTAATGGCGATATCTCGAAAAGGCGTCCACCTATAGACCTAATGTCCCACTCCCTCTTAAAATGCTCAGTAACACCTTTCGTTTGATACCCATATCGTACAAACATTCTAGAGTCACCCCTGGCCCACCCTAATGGCGATATCTCGAAAAGGCGTCCACCTATAGACCTAATGTACACTCCCTCTTAAAATGCTCAGTAACACCTTTCGTTTGATACCCATATCGTACAAACATTCTAGAGTCACCCCTGTCCCACCCTAATGGCGATATCTCGAAAAGGCGTCCACCTATAGACCTAATGCCCACTCCCTCTTAAAATGCTCAGTAACACCTTTCGTTTGATACCCATATCGTACAAACATTCTAGAGTCACACCTGGCCCACCCTAATGGCGATATCTCGAAAAGGCGTCCACCTATAGAACTAAGGATTACTCCCTTTTAAAATACTCATTACCACCTTTCATTTGATACCCATATCGTACAAACACATTCTAGAGTCACCCTGGCCCACCCTAATGGCGATATCTCGAAAAGGCGTCCACCTATAGACCTAATGCCCACTCCCTCTTAAAATGCTCAGTAACACCTTTCGTTTGATACCCATACCGTACAAACATTCTAGAGTCACCCTTGGTCCAGCTTTATGGCGATATCTCGAAAAGGCGTCCACCTATAGAACTAAGGATTACTCCCTTTTAAAATACTCATTACCACCTTTCATTTGATACCCATATCGTACAAACACATTCTAGAGTCACCCTGGCCCACCCTAATGGCGATATCTCGAAAAGGCGTCCACCTATAGACCTAATGCCCACTCCCTCTTAAAATGCTCAGTAACACCTTTCGTTTGATACCCATATCGTACAAACATTCTAGAGTCACCCTTGGTCCACCTTTATGGCGATATCTCGAAAAGGCGTCCACCTATAGAACTAAGGATTACTCCCTTTTAAAATACTCCTTACCACCTTTCATTTGATACCCATATCGTACAAACACATTCTAGAGTCACCCCTGGCCCACCCTAATGGCGATATCTCGAAAAGGCGTCCACCTATAGACCTAATGCCCACTCCCTCTTAAAATGCTCAGTAACACCTTTCGTTTGATACCCATATCGTACAAACATTCTAGAGTCACCCCTGGCCCACCCTAATGGCGATATCTCGAAAGGGCGTCCACCTATAGACCTAATGCCCACTCCCTCTTAAAATGCTCAGTAACACCTTTCGTTTGATGCACATATCGTACAAACACATTCTAGAGTCACCCCTGGCCCACCCTAATGACGATATCTCGAAAAGGCGTCCACCTATAGACCTCATGCCCACTCCCTCTTAAAATGCTCAGTAACACCTTTCGTTTGATACCCATACCGTACAAACATTCTAGAGTCACCCCTGGCCCACCCTAATGGCGATATCTCGAAAAGGCGTCCACCTATAGACCTAATGCCCACTCCCTCTTAAAATGCTCAGTAACACCTTTCATTTGATTCCCATATCGTACAAACACATTCTAGAGACACCCCTGGTCCACCTTTATGGCGATATCTCGAAACGGCGTCCACCTATGGAACTAAGGATCACTCCTTTTCAAAATACTCATTAACAGCTTTCATTTGATACCCATATCGTACAAACACATTATAGAATCACCCCTGGTCCACCTTAATGGGGACATCTCGAAAAGGCGTCCACCGATAGACCTAAGGCCCACTCCCTCTTAAAATGCTCAGTAACACCTTTCATTTGATACCCATATCGTACAAACAAATTCTAGAGTCAGCCCTGGTCTACCTTTATGGCGATATCCCTAAATGGCGTTCATCCATAGAACTATGGCCTATTCTCTCTTAAAATACTCTTTAATACCTTTCATTTGATACACATGTTATACAACCACATTCCAGGGTTACCCCAGATTGATTTTCCTTATTTTGTCTCCATAGCTCTCAACTGAGTATGTTATGTTCGGTTACACCCGAACTTAGCCTTCCTTACTTGTTTTTTGTGTTTTTAACTTTTCTTTGCTATCATAACTTAGCGCGAAAAATTAGCGCCCGATAAGCACTAATTTGTTTACAAAGGTGAATGATAAAAAGGGCAAGTGGAAGACATAAAGGAGTGAAAAGTGTCAGCCAAAAACTGGGCTGCCATTACGGTAGAAAAATATATATTATACTCAGTTGAGCAGAGCTCACAGAGTATATTAAGTTTGATTGGATAACGGTTGGTTGTACATATATAAAGGAATCGAGATAGATATAGACTTCCATATATCAAAATAATCAGGATCAAAAAAAAATTTGATTGAGCCATGTCCGTCCGTCCGTCCGTCCGTCCGTCCGTTAACACGATAACTTGAGTAAATTTTGAGGTATCTTGATGAAATTTGGTATGTAGGTTCCTGAGCACTCATCTCAGATCGCTATTTAAAATGAACGATATCGGACTATAACCACGCCCACTTTTTCGATATCGAAAATTTCGAAAAATCGAAAAAGTGCGATAATTCATTACAAAAGACAGATAAAGCGACGAAACTTGGTAGATGAGTTGAACTTATGACGCAAAATATAAAATTAGTAAAATTTTGGACAATGGGCGTGGCACCGCCCACTTTTTAAAGAAGGTAATTTAAAACTTTTGCAAGCTGTAATTTGGCAGTCGTTGAAGATATCATGATGAAATTTGGCAGGAACGTTACCTTATTACTGTATGTACGCTTAATAAAAATTAGCAAAATCGGAGAAGGACCACGCCCACTTTTAAAAAAAAATTTTTTTAAAGTAAAATTTTAACAAAAAATTTAATATCTTTACAGTATATAAGTAAATTATGTCAAGATTCAACTCCAGTAATGATATGGTGCAACAAAATACAAAAATAAAAGAAAATTTAAAAATGGGCGTGGCTCCGCCCTTTTCATTTAATTTGTCTAGGATACTTTTAATGCCATAAATCGAACAAAAATTAACCAATCCTTTTGAAATTTGGTAGGGGCATAGATTTTATGGCGTTAACTGTTTTCTGTGAAAATGGGCGAAATCGGTTGATGCCACGCCCAGTTTTTATACACAGTCGTCCGTCTGTCCTTCCGCATGGCCGTTAACACGATAACTTGAGCAAAAATCGATATATCTTTACTAAACTCAGTTCACGTACTTATCTGAACCCACTTTACCTTGGTATGAAAAATGAACGATATCGGACTATGACCACGCCCACTTTTTCGATATCGAAAATTGCGAAAAATGAAAAAAATGCCATAATTCTATACCAAATACGAAAAAAGGGATGAAACATGGTAAGGTAATTGGATTGTTTTATTGACGCGAAATATAACTTTAGAAAAAACTTTATAAAATGGTTGTGACACCTACCATATTAAGTAGAAGAAAATGAAAAAGTTCTGCAGGGCGAAATAAAACACCCTTAAAATCTTGCCAGGTATTACATATATAAATAAATTAGCGGTATCCAACCGATAATGTTCTGGGTCACCCTAGTCCACATTTTGGTCGATATCTGGAAAACGCCTTCACATATACAACTACCACCACTCCCTTTTAAAACTCTCATTAATACCTTTATTTGATACCCATATCGTACAAACTCATTCTAGAGTCACCCCTGGTCCACCTTTATGGCGATATCTCGAAAAGGCGTCCACCTATAGAACTATGCCCCTACACCCTTTTAAAATACTCATTAACACCTTTCTTTTGATACCCATATTGTACAAACAAATTCTAGGGTCACCCCTGCTCCACCTTTATGGCGATATCTCGAAACGGCGTCCACCTATGGAACTAAGGAATACTCCCTTTTAAAATACTCATTATCACCTTTCTTTTGATGCCCATATTGTACAAACAAATTCTAGGGTCACCCCTGGTCCACCTTTATGGCGATATCTCGAAAATGCGACCACCTATACAACAACCACCACTCCCTTTAAAAACCCTCATTAATACCTTTAATTTGATACCCATATCGTACAAACACATTCTAGAGTCACCCCTGGTCCACCTTTGTGGCGATATTCCGAAAAGGTGTCCACCTATAGAACTAAGCCCCACACCCTTTTAAAATACTCATTAACACCTTTCTTTTGATACCCATATTGTACAAACAAATTCTAGGGTCACCCCTGGTCCACCTTTATGGCGATATCTCGAAACGGCGTCCACCTATGGAACTAAGGATTACTCCCTTTTAAAATACTCATTAACACCTTTCTTTTGATACCCATATTGTACAAACAAATTCTAGGGTCACCCCTGGTCCACCTTTATGGCGATATCTCGAAACGGCGTCCACCTATGGAACTAAGGATTACTCCCTTTTAAAATACTCATTAATACCTTTAATTTGATATCCATATCGTACAAACGCATTCTAGAGTCACCCCTGGTCCACCTTTATGGCGATATTTCGAAAAGGCGACCACCTATACAACAACCACCACTCCCTTTTAAAATCCTCATTAATACCTTTAATTTGATATCCATATCGTACAAACACATTCTAGAGTCACCCCTGGTCCACTTTTATGGCGATATTTCGAAACGGCATCCACCTATAGAACTAAGGCCCACTCCCTTTTAAAATACTCATTAACACCTTCTTTTGATACCCATATTGTACAAACAAATTCTAGGGTCACCCCTGGTCCACCTTTATGGCGATATCTCGAAACGGCGTCCACCTATGGAAATAAGGATTACTCCCTTTTAAAATACTCATTAACACCTTTCATTTGATACCCATATCATACAAACGCATTCTAGAGTCACCCCTGGTCCACCTTTATGACGATATCTCGAAACGGCGTCCACCTATAGAACTACGGCCCACTCCCTTTTAAAATACTCATTAACACCTTTCGTTTGATGCCCATATTGTGCAAACGCATTCTAGAGTCACCCCTGGTCCATCTTTACGGCGATATCTCGAAAAGGCGTCCATCTATAGAACTTAGGTCCACGCCATTTTAAAATACTCATTAATACCTTTCATTTGATACCCATATCGTACAAACGCATTCTAGAGTCAACCCTGATCCACCTTTATGGCTATATCCCTAAATGGCGTCCACCTATAGAACTATGGCGCACTCCCTCATAAAATACTCTTTAATGCCTTTCATTTGATACACATGTCATACAAACACATTCCAGGGTTTCCCTCGGTTCATTTTCCTACATGGTTATTTTCCCTTATGTTGTCACCATAGCTCTCAACTGAGTATGTAATGTTCGGTTACACCCGAACTTAACCTTCCTTACTTGTTATACATATTTTTTAGTTTATTTTTTGAAACCAGTCTTGCGAATATTTAAAGTTGTGTATCACAAAGTTGCCATGTAAAGTTGCATATCTTTTACATTTTCTTAGAAAGATATACATTTACAATGCCAGCAGAGTGCAAAGAATATACTGCGAAACTTCTTCAGGTAGATGACATAGTAGCATGCTCTGGTGGTTGTGGCTATAGTTTCTGCTTGAAATGCAGTAATATAAAAGAAATGAATAAAAAATACCAATCGTAGAGAAGTAAGCTACATTGCGTTAGTGGAAACAGATGCAGTAACATTCGATAATGTGTTGCAACAAAAGAAACTATATATAGAGTGGGATACTTGCGTCGCTTACGAGCATAAAAGTGTTTTGAGGTGTTTTAAATGTCTGGGATATAAGCACAAAGCAGCTGAGTGCACGAATAAATAGTTTGCAGCAAATGTGCTGAACCCCATGATAGCAAAGAGTGCACATCTAACATTGTTAAATGTGTAAACTGTAGCGAACTTGTTCAAAAAAAAGTTATTGACGTCGATGTTAGCCATTACGCTTTCAGCAAAGATTGTCCTGCGTATAAAAAATATTCGCAACCAAGAAATAAGGCACGAGTTTAGCAACGAATACCAGAGGAGCTAAGTTGTATATATTTAAATATTAGCAGTATCGTCGCCAATAAAAACTGAACTAGAGCGTCTGAAAGATGTACATAAACCACATTTGATATTTTGTTCGGAGACTTGTTCGACTGAAGAAATAACGAATCAAGTGCTACAGATACAAACATATAAACTTGTACGGTGCGATTCCCATAGCAGGCACACAGGCGTGTGTGCTAATATATATAAATGAAACAATTGAATACTCAATAAGTTACAACAGAACATTAAACAAGAAGATCTGATGTATTATACTAAAAATTAAAAATATTTTCTCCCAATACCAAATAGCTCTGATATATCACTCACCGAGCTCGAGTGATGCAGAATTTAAAACGTGCTTATACGACATTTTAAATAATAACTGCGTAACACAGGATAATATTATCTTTGTGGGCGATTTCAATATAAATCTTTACAAGAGCACAACTTATAGTAAAAAGTTAGTTGACTTATTTCGATCCTTTGCTATGGAGCAAAAAATAGATTTTTATACACGAAAGGGCGATAAGACATATACATTGATCGACTTGTTATTTACAGATAGTAGCTCTGTATCATGTTTAAAATTAGAAGAGTTTCAGATTTCAGATCATGAAACGATTAAATTCAAAATCAAATTACATAAACTATTTCAGATGAGAACGAAGATAACAATAATTTCCTGGGAAAATTATACAAGCGACAGCCTTGTTAATGAATTACGACAGCTTAACTACACAGACTTTGAAAATCTGAGTATCGAAAATAAGGCAACATTCGTATATAATACGCTATTAAGCGCAGTGACCACCCTGACATACCCTAAAGAAGTCAGTGTCAAACTTATGAACAAGTGGTATGATTTTGAGCTGGCTAACTTAAATAAACGTAAGCTAAATCTTTACAAGATCAGCCCATCCACTGGAGAATGGAGTGAATATTATAGTGCGAAACGCCAATATAAACGGCTAATTAAGATAAAAAAAGCCAAGGACATGGAAAACAAAATCAATCATAGTGTTGGTGATAGTAAGGTCATGTGGAAAAACTTGAAAACTTCCATAAGCATGGCTAAAGAAAACAATGGTATTAAAAAATTAAAATAAACGACCAACTCCACACAGAGGAAATGAAATAGCGCAGTCTTTGAATAACTATTTCATTGATAGTGTATTTGAGATTAGCATGAATATTCCTACTTCTTTTGGCAATGAAGGTACTATAGATGAGCAAAATGGCCCTAATATTTTTAAGTTTCAGAAAGTATCCACTTCAGAAATAGTTGATATAGTAAGTAAGTTTAAAAATAAAATTGGAGGGAAGAAACTTGTGTCGGAAGGAGTCGTTAAAGACTACATAACGTATGCAGGTTTTTTCTATTCTCAACTTGTTAATGAGAGCTTAGATAAAGGTCTCGTTCCTAGTTTTTGGAAATCTTCTATAGTTGTGCCATTAGAAAAAGTTAAAAATACCATCAAAGCTGAGGAGATAAGACCTATTAACACGTTACAATGTGATGAAAAAATTTGGGAAACAGTGGTAAAAAATCAGCTAGTAAAATATTTAGAAGATAATGTAATTATTATACCTCAACAATCTGGTTTTCGAAAGAAACATTCCTGTGAAAGTGCTTTGAATTTGGTTGCAGCTAACTGGAAAGAAGACTTAAGCAGGAAAAAACACATATTAGCTGTGTTTTGGATTTAAAACGTGCATTCGAGACGATCGACCAAAACTTAATGCTGAAAAAGCTTTCTTAAGCTAAATCTTTACAAGATCAGCCTATCCACTGGAGAATGGAGTGAATATTTAAGTGCGAAACGCCAATATAAACGGCTAATTAAGATAAAAAAAGCCAAGGACATGGAAAACAAAATCAACCATAGTGTTGGTGATAGTAAGGTCATGTGGAAAAACTTGAAAACTTCCATAAGCATGGCTAAAGAAAACAATGGTATTAAAAAAATTAAAATAAACGACCAACTCCACACAGAGGAAAATGAAATAGCGCAGTCTTTGAATAACTATTTCATTGATAGTGTATTGGAGATTAGCATGAATATTCCTACTTCTTTTAGCAATGAAGGTACTATAGATGAGCAAAATGGCCCTAATGTTTTTAAGTTTCAGAAAGTATCCACTTCAGAAATAGTTGATATAGTAAGTAAGTTTAAAAATAAAATTGGAGGGAAGAAACTTGTGTCGGAAGGAGTCGTTAAAGACTCCATAACGTATGCAGGTTTTTTCTATTCTCAACTTGTTAATGAGAGCTTAGATAAAGGTCTCGTTCCTAGTTTTTGGAAATCTTCTATAGTTGTGCCATTAGAAAAAGTTAAAAATACCATCAAAGCTGAGGAGATAAGACCTATTAACACGTTACAATGTGATGAAAAAATTTGGGAAACAGTGGTAAAAAATCAGCTGGTAAAATATTTAGAAGATAATGTAATTATTATACCTCAACAATCTGGTTTTCGAAAGAAACATGCCTGTGAAAGTGCTTTGAATTTGGTTGTAGCTAACTGGAAAGAAGACTTAAGCAGGAAAAAACACATATTAGCTGTGTTTTGGATTTAAAACGTGCATTCGAGACGATCGACCAAAACTTAATGCTGAAAAAGCTTTCTTACATTGGCGTTTCTGGTATAGAACTAAAATGGTTTCAAGACTTCCTAATTAACAGATACAAAGAACAGTGATTGGAACGTCCGTATCGGATAAAAGGGAGGTACCTGTTGGTCTACCTCAAGGGTCTGTGCTGGCACCCATACTGTTCAATATATATATTAATGATATAACTAGCTCCATTAAGCACTGTGAAATAAAAGTGTTTGCTGATGATACATTGCTGATGATAAGTGGGAACAATATTACTGAAATATATGCTAAGCTGCAAGAAGATCTTAACAGCGTATATGGTTGTTTATGCGTAAACAGACTGAAAGTGAATGTCAATAAAACGAAATTTATGGTTATATCTAGATGCAATTTTCAAAACAGTGAGCTACAAAACTTAAATATAAATAACGAACTAATTGAAAAAGTCAGCACCATAAAATACTTGGGAATAAAAATAGATGATAAGCTGAATTTCAACGAGCACGTGGATTATACGGTAGGAAAAATAGCGAAAAAGTTTATATTTTACACAACGAACCTGCAAATATTTAAATAGAAGGTATAAAATCATCGTCTACAGATCTATAATCGAACCTCATTTTATTTGTTGCCCAACTATATTTTTCATCTTGCGAGATAGTCAGATATACAAGCTACAAAAGCAACAGAACCGAGCTATGAGATTCATTCTCAAAAAACGGTATGACACACCTATCAGAGACATGCTATGCTCTCTTAATTGGTTTAGCATTAGACAGCAACTTTTTTATTATACCATGAAATTTATTAAAAACATAATAGAAGGAACTTTGCCTGCGTATTTGAGGACTAATATAAAATATGTAAAAGATATGCACTCTGTAAATACTCGTAATAAAAATGATTTTAATCTGCCGGCTTATAAAACTGAAGCAGACAAATGTAATCTGTATTATAAAGGTCTTAAATCCTATAATGAACTACCGATATTAAATCATGTCATTCCAATAAATTTAAACAAAAATTGTACAATTATTGCAGAACACTACCAATCTAGTGCTGGACAGGCGGGCTTCCATAGCATCGATAGAAGTGCAGCGAAACTATTCTGCTATGTAGCGCCAAGACTTCCAAGCTCTTGTACGCATACAAAAAAGGTTGCCGAAGCACATACTGAAACGCATCACTCGATTAATCGTCAAGAGAATCTTCGAAGGACTGCTACTCCTAAAGGACAGAGCATGTTTCTGTATGTCAGGACCTGTGAATTGTATATACCTGTACATATGATCTATCACAAAAAAATCAGCGAGGGATATCAAACGAGCCCTTATTTCACATTTGATTACCCAAAATTGCAGCATCAATTTTCTCTTTACGACTTTCACCCATCAAACAATCACACACATATTTCCTTTTGCTCTATTTCGCTTGCTTTTCTGGTGCACATTTTTGGCTTAAATATGTATGAATTGTTCGTACAAAACTGCTTATGCTGCAATAAACAACAGATTCAGCAATAAAATTTCAATCTCTTAACAATCAAATAGGTATTGCTCAGCAAAGAAATTTACGATACAAAGGTAGGTTAATGTAGATATGTGTAATATTATACACATTAAATATATATGGAACTAAGTTTATACGTATGATGAATTATTAATAAATAAAACCATCCCCTGTGTATGTATTTGTAGCAATGAAGGATAACACACAGGTGTCCTTGTTTGAAGTGGCAAGATTTAAGAGGAACATGCCTATATTTAACTTAATGTATACCCACGTACATATGTACATACTTACATACATATATACGTACGTAAAATGTGCATGTGTAAAAGCTGACAGGCACCACCGGTGTCGTAGATGGGCAACACACTTAAGCCAAATAATGAATGAATTGCGATAGCACAAGATTTGCTATTCTCTTATTTTCCCTTTAAAACCAAAAAGGAATTCTAACGAATTTATTACCTTTGGCTATCGTATTAAATCATCCAGGAATGCAGAGTTGAAGCAATGTTATCAAACACCAGTCACATCCCAGAGCCAGCACCGAGTTGGTGGGAAGAGAAAGGAGTGCTTCCATCGCAGGCTGGCTTTCACCTACGACGCTAATCTCTTTTTACGTCCCTACCAAAGTTTTGTTGCAGGATCCAGAATGGCCGCAACTTTCCCCTATTAGACAATTTTGAGGTCGCCTAACCAAAAAATAGAGGTTATGCTTTGGTCTCTCAAAACCCCACCGCAATTTTGCTTGGTCAAGTTCTCTTTAAGAGTGTTAGGTATATTGGGATACTCAGATTCCATGAATACGACTATGTTAAATGTAAATCTGAAAGCCCATTTTCTGGATCATAGCAAGGGGTGGCAGATCCATAATGGATTTTAATACTGCCTCTCAATGAATTCATATCATGCTAGAATAATGAATTTTAGTCTCGAAATTGAAATCATTTTTTGGCCTGGTTTAACATTCCAGAAACCAAAAAGCAGTGCTGGATATTGGACTATGTTTTCACCTCTCGGCAAAAGCTAATTTCAAAGTGTAGAGGAATACTTAGCCCTTCTCCTATCCCTGTGTTAGACTATTTATCAACTGCAGTCATTTTTTATTATGTGTAAGCTTCATTCAATTTTCGTGGAGTTGGGCACAGGTGTCTTTGACTTTACTTGTTTTTGTAGACGACTAGATTAAGTTAAATTGGGTCAAGTGGCTGGATTACGGCAAGAAAGAGGGGAACACTTAGGGCGGCTGGGTCATTGTGGTACTTCTGAATTAGAAATGCTGAGCCAATCACATGCAGAAGTTTATCCGGATATCTTACATGTGGGCTCCATTGCCCATCTGCCTTAAGCTTTCTCGGTGAATACAGAAACTTGGTACTCCACTGTGACCTGGGTTCCACATTACTGCAGTGAAGAACCAAACGCATTCTTTCTTCTCCGAGTTGACTTACGAGATAAAAAGGCGCCTCCAGGATCAAACATGCGAAACTAATTCGATCACATATAAACGATGGCAGACGTAGCTACAGCACCCCAAAATTCCCCAGTCCATAAAGTCCTAATATCTACTCTATCCCACAATCTTACCCCAGCTTTGAAATGCACAGGTCTTTGTGCATCGAAGAACCTCTCAGTACCGCAAGAAAAATATTTCCGAGATAAACTGCTCACAATACCAGCATCTCCGAGCTAGTGGGGTAGAAAGCAGTGGAAGTATATTTCTCATTCATCTCATCCTGCATCTCTTTACACTATAGCTTTCCAGCGCTCCCCTTATTTTCAAAAATTAACGTTTCTCGAGAGTTCGAGGAGCTTCAGATGCCGGCTGACTAATGATAGAAGGTTTTAAAAGCGGGACAAATTTATTCGGAACAATAATGGCGGTGGTACCGGACGTTCAGAGCATACATAGGATAAGGAGGAGATACATCCACACATTCTTAACTAGCTAGAGAGATAAGCCCGGTATTAACAAACATGCGGTGCCTTCTGACTTCCCTGCTCTGGATAGAAAAGCAAGCGCAAGAAGAATCACTGCATTCGCGGCTACTATGTTACTGCTGACGGATATGTACTAAAAAGTAAAGACATTTTTCGACGATTAAAATCCATTTTATAAGTCTTCCATCAGACTTATGTTGATACATGTTTGTACATGTATCTCGGGATTATCGACGATGTGAGAAAAGGTGAGATGGCCATTGGTACATTCGAGTTTTCTGGAAGATTTATGATATTTATCGTGACACCAATGACGTGAGTCTAACCCAGTTTAATGATGGACTGTATGAGCTGTTCGCGGATATTAACATAGCGCCAAAAATATAATCCCAAAGGCTTCGCTGGCTAGTTCACGTTATGAACAAAGACGCTCCGGCCATGAAAGTCGCATTTGGAAGCAAAGGAAGGGAAGACCTTCACTTAGGTGGAAGAGGCAAGTGAAGGACAAACCCAATACCCGAAACACTTATGTTGGAAAATGAATTTCACCACCAGGCTACGACGAAGCGAGGAAAACACTATTTTATTTAAAAAAATAACAAGCTTTAAATTTGAACGGTTCTACAAACCGCTCCAATAATCATAGAATCAATCTTCTTGTGGTCCGGTACCACGTTCTATCAAGTTTTTTATGTGAAATACTGGAGCTTAACGTAAACGAGCTGTGTTTTTGTTGTTGTTGTTGTTGTTCTTGTTGTTGTAGCGATAAGAACACTCCCCGAAGGCCTTGGGGAGTGTTATCGAGTTGATGATCCTTTGCCGGCTGCAGATCCGGTACTTTCCGGTACCAAGCCCGACCATCTCGGGAACGATTTGTTGTGACCACATGTGACCTTCTAGGCCATCCCGTCCTCCCATTCCCGCGTAAACGAGCTCTTTGGGCGTTATCACTGCAGCTTCAGACACCTGTTAAGTCCACTACCGGCAAAATGTTCACTATACGCTAAATCACACGATTCAATACTAAAGAAATTAAATTCTTAAGCTTACTTACCTTCGACATAATTACAGCAAATTCCAAAATAAATTACGCAGCAACAACAGCTAACAGATTTTCCCAGATCAACTCCAACCTTTCCATGCGATATGTCCTAAAATGTCTTTAAAGCATTTCCACGTGGAATTGCGTATCAAAAGAAAAACAAAACAACGAAAACAAAAACAAAAGACGCAACAAAAAAATTAATAAAATGACGACACTAATAGAGCTTTACGCACGAGCTCGGCAGCACACAACGCACTCTTTTCGAACGTAACCTACTGTGGCAGCGGCATTACGTCGCCAAATGGAGCACAAAACTTTAACGTTTACACAAATATTGATTGAGGGAAGCAACAATGCTCGCCGTTACACCACTACACCAGTGTGATTGACTCGTATATCGTTATTGTTCTGGTGATGCAGATGATAATGTTGGTTGTTGGTAGTTGGGGGTGTGACAAACGGACGCAGTGACTAACTGTCGTGCTCGTGTACACTGTACAGATTCAGTAGTTTGAACACAATTTCACAGTTTGAGGGTTGAATGTTGTTATTATTTGTTTGAGTCTCGTTTTCTGTTTTGCACATTGAGCGCTAGACCGTAAAGAGTGAAGAAAACGTGGTCATACGATTGATGGACTGCATACGTAGGCAGAAATATGCCATCACTTTAATAATGCTTTTCTGCTTTGATACATTTTTTGAATTTTCTTCATTACGTTTTATGTTTTTATTAACCAGCTTGCTCTGGAATATTAGTCAGCGCTGTGGGAATGCAAAAAATTGCCGTTTGCGTTGGACAATATTAACTGAAAGATGAATGAAGTATTTTTATTTGAAATTATTTTTTATTCATCGCATTTTCTATTTTAATTTGTGCTACCATATGTTATGTTATGTTATGGCTATGTTGTACTCGTTTAGCCGCTGAATTCTAGCTTTTGCTACGCTAAAACTCCGTTGCCAAAAACATCTAATGCGGAGAAAAGAATGCAACATTTAGTACCACATGGTCTTATGGAATAGCCGCCTAAGTCCCATGTAAGAGTATTTGAGTTAGGCTGTTATTCCTAGTAATTATATCCTACTAAATGTTGCATACTTTTCTGCGCACTTGTTACGGTTTTCGATATTTTTTAGCGATGGAGTCGGGTGCAGGTTTCTTTAGATTAATTTATGTTATGTTCTGTTATTTTATCTTAATTATTTTTTTCTTTCGGTATTTTTGTTTTTTGTTATGCATTATTATGTTATTTTATGTCGTTTTATGTGGTGCCCTGTTATGTTATGTTGGGGTATGATATGCTTCCATAAGTTACATTATGCTGTTTTGTTATATAATATAATGTTATGTTATGTAATGCTATGCGATATTGCGTTCCCACCAAACCCCAACTCCGTGTTTGTCAACTGCTTTATGCAAAATATCTCTTGACAAAAAACAATTTTTAATTTCCGCTTACGAGTTATTGATACCGAGATAAACTCGCGCTTTCGATACCACACTCGTTGCCCTGAATATGTAAGTTCTTCATACAATAAGGATATGGAAGTCACGTCACGTAGGTACCCAGCGAAGATATCGACCAAACATGGAGCGCAATGGGTCCAAATAAAGCTATTTCCATACGGGTATCGAAAGCATAGCCGTCAATAAGTCTCGAAATGTACAGTAGTTAGGTAGACGGAATGGCTGCTACCTGTCCAAGTAGTTATTAAGACGCTATGGAACTCATATTAACTTACTGAAAATGAAACGGATGTAGGAACCTATGGAACTCGTAATAATTACTATAGATGAAATAGATGTAGGAATACCAAATACAGAGTTGCAGACGTTTGTGCATATGCAAAGAAATATTGAAGTACCGAACCACTTTCACCTCATCGCATAGTTTCGGTGTCCTGGCCGATGCGAAACACTTACGGATAAATCTTTCCGCCGAGAAAATGTAAGAAATGTCTCACCTCTGTGCAGATATACATAAGTAGTGCTTGCCTATCACACAGAAGGTCCTGGGTTCATGTTCAGGCAAAATGAACATCAAAATACTTTTGAAACCGTTTTTCTCTTATCGAGGCCGCTTCTCTCTCGTTATGTGGCGAATAAAGCAATGGAGGAGCTGGTAAATGGACCAAGGTGTTAATTCCCGAGCTAGAAGAAGAAGCGCCGCAATTGAGAAGTGAAGTGCTCTGTCGGCATGTGCAGAGGCATGGACTCTCATAACATCAGATAAACTAGCCCTGGTAGTGTTCCCGAGAAAATTTGTTCGAAAGATTTGCAGGCCTCTACGCGCGGGCGATGACGACTACCGAAGAAGAGATTATGAGGAACTGAACAAGTTTTATGCAGATATCAACATACTCCAGCGAATTAAAACACCGCGGCTATGCTGGCGAAGTAAAGATGATTGTCCGGCATAAAAAGCCGAAAAGCAGAATCGTTTTCCGCATGGTTGATATACATAACCCCATAAAGAGTTTGACTTCTGCCTAAATCGTGCATAGGTATGTTTACAGAATGGAAAAGTTTAAGAGGCGAATTATGTATAACACAACGAGTCATTTTTTCTCGCGTGAACCAAATTCCCATCATATAAGAGCATTCATTGACTTTAGTGAGTGACAGTAAATCAGAATGCTTTAATGAAATTTTTGGTGTTATAAAGTGGAGACTGTGAATGTTAGGGACTGCGACGCAAATTGTCACGGCGTCATATATAATCTGGCCCTAAAGCACGAACTGTCTACGCTTGGAATTCGATCACTTCTCTCAATAACAAAAGAGGGTAGAAGAAACACCTATCTTCAGGCAGTGGCAAACAATGTTTCCTAGCCCCATGGGGGAACCATACAAGGTTGCAGCACGGTGACATACCTACAAACATAAATAAAAGTTCCATGTACTTTGTTTTCGTAAATCGATGGACTGATGTCAAAATCGTACTGCGTCGGAAGTTGATGTTTCTAATCATATTAAAAAAGTACAAATCAGCACTCACCGTGCTGCCACCTTGTATAGTTCCGCCATGCCTAGCCCCTTGAAAAGAGAGTAGGCAGAGAGATTTTGCAGCCCGCAGAAACTCCTCTTTCCACGAAAACAGAAAAAATCGAATTAGAGTATTTTGAAGTTATTTTATGCTATGCAATTTCTTTTTGATGTTATGTTCTTTTTTATGTTATTTAATGATTTAGATATTATTTTTGGTAAAAGTCTAGTTGAGGGGTCGACTGCTAATACACTACCACAAATATAGAGAGAGGTGTGAAAAGACGCGTATTAATCTCGAGAACAATAATCCGAAGGCGGAAAATTAAAATTTTATCTATATCCGGAAATATTTGCAGTTGAAGTTGACAATTTTCATGTGGTTGTTGTAATGTTGTTGCACCCAAAAAAAATTGTGAACATAAGTGTTTTGCGCGGATATTGTTTTGGTCTCCAAACTGGTGTTGGACCCACCCAGGGTAATTCTTTATAATCGCGACCGAAGGCCGCCAACGCAGAAAGGTGTTCTGCGCAAAAATACTAAGGATCCCACCCCCGGTTTCGAAGGGACCCGCGGGTCATTTTTCGTTAATATCTTTTGAACGAGTCAAAATTTGTATTTTCCGCCTTCGGATTATTGGGTAATTCTATACGACAGCATGACACTGCTAATACGCGTCCAAATATATCGAGAGAGGTGTCAAACGACGCGTCTTGACATCAGTATTAATAATCCGAAACCGGAAAGAAAAATTTTAAGTAGTACAAAAGATATTAACGAAAAACCGAAAAATTACCCACGGGTCCCTCCAAAACCGGGGGTGGGATCCACAGTATTTTTGCGTAGAACACCTTTCTGCATTGGCGGCCTTCGGCCGCGCTTATAAAAAGTTACCCTGGGTGGGTCCAACACCGGTTTGGAGACCAAAACCATATACGCGCAAAACACGTATGTTCACAATTTTTTTGTGGGTACACCAACATTACAACAACCACATGGAAATCGTCAAATTCAACTGCAAATATCTCCGGACAGAGATAAAATTTTTCTTTTCCGGTTTCGGATTGTTAATACTGATGTCAATACGCGTCTTTTGTCACCTCTCTCGATATTTTTGGACGCGTATTAGCAGTGTCATGCTGTCGTATGGAATTAACGATTATTGTTCTCGAGATCAATACGCGTCTTTTCACACCTCTCTCGATATTTTTGGTAGTGTATTAGCAGTCGACCCCTCAACTAGACTTTTACCTTATTTTTTGTAATGTTATGTTTTATGGTGGTTTTACGAATTATATTTATAATAAAATTTTTATAATTTTTTTTTGTATCTCTTATCTTTTGCATAAACTGAAAATTTAGCTCAAATCTCACACAAAAACATTCCACAGTCACAAATTCACTTTAAATTACATTAAGCAAATACTCCACATTTATCAATCTATACACAAAAACACCCAACAACACATAGCTGCTCCGAAGGAATGTTGTAATGCTTTGGAAAAAATATGCAGCCCATCGGAATTACCGTTACAACACGCACAATATCGCACATTTTAACAACTAAAACTTTATATATTTTTCACATATTTTTGTTGTTTTTTCATTTCTTTTTTTCTTTTTTTTTACAACTTATTTAGTTAATTGTCTTTTAATTTACTTGTTTAATATGCTTTTTCATCTTTATATATTTTTCAACCCAAGCACAAATCGTATTTTCCGTCCATAAAAATTCAACGTTCAACTTCTAAAACTCAACTAACTTGGTCCACATTTCAACAATGATGTCAACTATCTCTGTCTGTTTTGTGTGGTCACCGTTGAATTATTGTAAAAATCAACCCCGACAATAACAAATTATTCGTTGGTGAATTCGTATAACGGTTTAAATGAGAACATGCGCAAGAGCAATTGCCAAAAGGAGGTGACAATATATTACGGCCTACATTTCATGTTTCAGAGCAACTTTTGTTTTGCAGCGCTTCCGAAACATGATGAAGAGGCACTGTTGAGCTTCTAAGATCCGGTTTTTAGTACTTGTTTAACTCCAGTTAAAGTTGCCTAGAGTGAGTTTAACTCTGCCACTTCAACCGCTTAAGCTGAGATGAGTAGCAAAATTTTATGTTATCGTACAAAGTGCGACCACTTACAAATTGTCAGCAAAGTCATCTGACGGGAGTCCAAGTAAAGCCGTTTCAACAGGGGTGAACCATAGGCAAGTTGCTGTTAGAGGCGTACGTTCCACATTATATTTGAAAAGATGGTTGATGTCATGTGGGGACAGGTCGCATGCAGGGTATATCTACAGAACTTCAATCGAGGTTGATTCTGAGCAGTTAAGAGTTTAACCGTTACAGTATCAAGAGCGAAGTTGGACCAGCGTGTGTCGTGTCTCCCTTGGTAGTCTGTTTTCTTCTTCTGCATGGGTAGGAGAGTGTATTTTGATAACAGGGTTCAACGGGCGCGATCTAGCAAAGCTGTTTACCGATTCTGGTTAGGACGTCCTTATGCTTATTTGGATCAAACGGCTGCATAGAAAGGTGCCGGATCTCATCATAGTGCTTACGGAGATGTTTGCTCTAGTCAACTTTAACGCGAGTTTAAGCCCGCACAGAAAACCCGGGACTAAAATTTAGACATATCTATGTGTAAGGACTGGACTATTATACCCGAGTAGATTGTCACTGTAAAAAGGTTGGAGGAATCCAATGATATATTATCAAAGGCGCTTATGACTACGTATAACAGAGCTTGACCTCTTAGAAAACTCAGGGGAGAATAAAAGACACAATAATGGAATAAGGTGCTGAATCTTCTTAGAAAACAGGTAATAGAGATTTTGGGTACGGAAAGCGAGTACGGGAATACTTTTGAAATCAACAGGACATCAAATGCGCCAGAGGAACAGCGAGGTTAATGAAAGTCCTACCAATGAGATACTCCAGTGACTAATAATTAAAGTAAACGTTAACGTTAACTAGGCCTGTCCTGAGGCACATGACACTCATTTTCCATTGTGAAATGAAATCTACATCCCGAATACGAAGCGGCAGTTGACACATAACAAAATATAATTGGCAGTATAAACTTGTTCCAAGTTTGAGTCGCCAGGACAGTTAGAATATTCTCTGCTATACTACGAATAGCAGGTCGAATGACTACAAAATAGCTCAAAATAATCTTGGAGGGTTGCATAAAAGTGAACCATGCTGCGTGGTCTTAGAGAACGGCCGATTCTTTGCTGGAACATAAAGAATATGGGACCAGGTGTCTTTATGGACTTTGCCGGAACTTTGAATAATGTGTCCAAACGGGAAATTATTGACAGTCTCAACTTAGTGAGTTTAAACCCAGCCTTAACAAATTGGGCGGGTGAAGTACCAAGCTGCGATAAAAAAATTTCGCCGCAGTGTGTCTATATGAAGACAGGAAATAAACAACTAGATTGCGCCACAGTACTTGACTCTCTGATACTTCTGTTGTAGACACTGACCTTCAACCGACAACTTACTCGCTCGACGCAGGACCAGTTAAGCACGCGGCGCATGCGTGCTATATTACTTGATCTCAAAAAGTAAATTCTTGGATATAGCAGCTTTCAGAAGCAATCACTCCGACTTCAACGAGCTAATGAGTCGACATGTTCTTAGTGGAGTTCATCTGCTATTTGTGACAGAAGGCTTAACACCTTGCTGGTTGGAAATAAGATCTATATACCAGTAAAAAGGAACATCCCCGAAAAGGGGTGTCCGCTCTCAGCTACTTTGAATGGTGGCTATT
Organism: Eurosta solidaginis; assembly: GCA_029619165.1. Taxonomy (NCBI): domain Eukaryota; kingdom Metazoa; phylum Arthropoda; class Insecta; order Diptera; family Tephritidae; genus Eurosta; species Eurosta solidaginis. Next base: position 19,075 of record JARSSU010004698.1, on the reverse strand, counting down.
AACGAACTCTAATAATCCCCTGCCTTCAGGTAGATCTGACGGCGACCAATTTTTTTCCCCCAGCGGGTTAGGGGGTCAGAATATACCCGCGGTAGGTAGGCCTGTCGTAAGAGGCGACTAAAATACCAGATTCAAGAGGCTGTGTAGCGCAAACCTTCAGGTTTCCAGCGCAATATATAGCTTCTCCAAACCCAATTGTCAACCTCACCTATCCGCGGCGAATCCTGGGGGATGGGGAGTGAGGGATGCCCTGAAGGTTTAATGTGGCCATATAAATCGTTCCCGAGATGGTCGGGCTAGCACCTTAATGGTGCGGTGTTACCGGAACGTACCGGATATGTATCCAGCAAATGACCCAAAGCCTTATCGCTACAACAACAACAACAACCAATTTGTTTTGCATATCGCTCGCCTTTCGCTGAATACATGATAGATGTCCCAACCCGCTTGGAAGAATATAAAAGAAGGCAGACGTGCGGAGCTGCAAAATTTCCAAGGTCATATGCAAGTCAAACGATATAAGACTCACAAAGTGCTCAGAGCTCTAGAGGGAGAATGCTGAGGATTTTAACGATGTACAGTTGTTGTTTTTGTTGTAGCAGTGCTTCGCCGCATCCAATAGGCGCGTCCGATCACAAATTTTCATCAATATCCACTAACGGGAGTTCAAGGAAACTTGCAGTCAACAGGGTGGATCTTAGTGAGAGGGGTGTTAGAGGCGTTGGCTCCACATTGCAATTGAAGAGATGGTTGGTGTCATGTGGGGACACATTGCAAGCAGGACATACATTTTGTATGTCGGGGTTGATTCTGGATAGTTATGAATTTAACCTGTAACAGTACCCAGATCGCAGTTGAGCTATAGTGACGCGCGTTTCCCTTGGGAGAGTGCGTTCCTCTTCTGCGAGTTCTGGGTGTCGTGTCTTACGCTAGCGAGGTTAAGGCTTCGATTACTTATGGGAGCAAACTTCTCAGGACTCGAGGTACCTTCGTCCTGGAAAGCTTCAAGTTATTTTAAAACTCATGTAAGTCCTGAATTTTGGTAAAACTATTTTAGTCTGAGGTTTTAGGAAATGAACAACTGATAATTTTATTTATTCGTGAAATAAGAGCTGCTTTGTGCTATATAAGTTTAGGCTTTTGGGCACTAAGGTAGTCAGACTACTCCACTGGGTATTGGCATAGCTGTACCTTATGCAGACTTCCTGCAATGACTTCTAGATACTTCATCAGACTTAAGCGAGGGCCTGCTCAAGAAGTCACTTGATAAGAAACTGCTTCTGTCCTTATGAAAGTAGTTTTAAACAAGTAAGGAAGGCTAAGTTCGGGTGTAACCGAACATTACATACTCAGTTGAGAGCTATGGAGACAAAATAAGGAAAATCACCATGTAGGAAAATGAACCTAGGGTAACCCTGGAATGTGGTTGTATGACATGTGTATCAAATGGAAGGTATTAAAGAGTATTTTAAGAGAGAGTAGGCCATAGTTCTATGGATGGACGCCAATTAGGGATATCGCCATAAAGGTGGACCAGGGCTGACTCTAGAATTTGTTTGTACGATATGGGTATAAAATGAAAGGTGTTACTGAGCATTTTAAGAGGGAGCGAGCCTTAGGTCTATCGGTGGACGCCTTTTCGAGATATCGCCATAAAGGTGGGCCAGGGGTGACTCTAGAATGTGTTTGTACGATATGGGTATCAAATGAAAGGTGGTAAGGAGTATTTTAAAAGGGAATGGGCTTTAGTTCTATAGGTGAACGCCTTTTCGAGAAATCGCCATAAAGGTGGACCAGGGCTGACTCTAGAATTTGTTTGTACGATATGGGTATCAAATGAAAGGTGTTACTGAGCATTTTAAGAGGGAGCGGGTCTTAGGTCTATCGGTGGACGCCTTTTCGAGATATCGCCATAAAGGTGGACCAGGGGTGACTCCAGAATATGTTTGTACGATATGGGTATCAAATGAAAGGTGTTAATGAGTATTTTCAAAGGGAGTGATCCTTAGTTCCATAGGTGGACGCCGTTTCGAGAAATCGCCATAAAGGTGGACCAGGGCTGACTCTAGAATTTGTTTGTACGATATGGGTATCAAATGAAAGGTGTTACTGAGCATTTTAAGAGGGAGCGAGCCTTAGGTCTATCGGTGGACGCCTTTTCGAGATATCGCCATTAAGGTGGGCCAGGGGTGACTCTAGAATGTGTTTGTACGATATGGGTATCAAATGAAAGGTGGTAATGAGTATTTTAAAAGGGAATGGGCTTTAGTTCTATAGGTGAACGCCTTTTCGAGAAATCGCCATAAAGGTGGACCAGGGCTGACTCTAGAATTTGTTTCTACGATATGGGTATCAAATGAAAGGTGTTACTGAGCATTTTAAGAGGGAGCGGGTCTTACGTCTATCGGTGGACGCCTTTTCGAGATATCGCCATAAAGGTAGACCAGGGGTGACTCCAGAATGTGTTTGTACGATATGGGAATCAAATGAAAGGTGTTACTGAGCATTTTAAGAGGGAGTGGGCATTAGGTCTATAGGTGGACGCCTTTTCGAGATGTCGCCATTAGGGTGGGCCAGGGGTGACTCTAGAATGTTTGTACGATATGGGTATCAAACGAAAGGTGTTACTGAGCATTTTAAAAGGGAGTGGGCATTAGGTCTATAGGTGGACGCCTTTTCGAAATATCGCCATTAGGGTGGGCCAGGGGTGAGTCTAGAATGTGTTTTTACGATATGGGTATCAAATGAAAGGTGGTAATGAGTATTTTAAAAAGGAGTAATGCTTAGTTCTATAGGTGGACGCCTTTTCGAGATATCGCCATAGGGTGGGCCAGGGGTGACTCTAGAATGTTTGTACGATATGGGTATCAAACGAAAGGTGTTACTGAGCATTTTAAGAGGGAGTGGGCTTAGGTCTATAGGTGGACGCCTTTTCGAGATATCGCCATTAGGTGGCCAGGGGTGACTCTAGAATGTTTTGTACGATATGGCATCAACGAAAGGTGTTACTGAGCATTTTAAGAGGGAGTAGGTATTAGGTCTATAGGTGGACACCTTTTCGAGATATCGCCATTAGGGTGGGCCAGGGGTGACTCTAGAATGTTTGTACGATATGGGTATCAAACGAAAGGTGTTACTGAGCATTTTAGGAGGGAGTGGGCATTAGGTCTATAGTTGGACGCCTTTTCGATATATCGCCATTAGGGTGGGCCAGGGGTGACTCTAGAACTGTTTGTACGATATGGGTATCAAACGAAAGGTGTTACTGAGCATTTTAAGAGGGAGTGGGCATTAGGTCTATGAGGTCGACGCCTTTTCGAGATATCGCCATTAGGGTGAGCCAGGGGTGACTCTAGAATGTTTGTACGATATGGGTATCAAACGAAAGGTGTTACTGAGCATTTTAAGAGGGAGTGGGCATTAGGTCTATAGGTGGAAGCCTTTTCGAGATATCGCCATTAGGGTGGGCCAGGGGAGACTCTAGAATGTTTGTACGATATGGGTATCAAACGAAAGGTGTTACTGAGCATTTTAAGAGGGAGTAGGTATTAGGTCTATAGGTGGACACCTTTTCGAGATATCGCCATTAGGGTGGGCCCAGGGGTGACTCTAGAATGTTTGTACGATATGGGTATCAAACGAAAGGTGTTACTGAGCATTTTAGGAGGGAGTGGGCATTAGGTCTATAGGTGGACGCCTTTTCGATATATCGCCATTAGGGTGGGCCAGGGGTGACTCTAGAACGTTTGTACGATATGGGTATCAAACGAAAGGTGTTACTGAGCATTTTAAGAGGGAGTGGGCATTAGGTCTATATGTCGACGCCTTTTCGAGATATCGCCATTAGGGTGGGCCAGGGGTGACTCTAGAAAGTGTTTGTACGATATGGATATCAAATTAAAGGTATTAATGAGAGTTTTAAAAGCGGGTGGCCCTTAGATGTCTATGTGAAGGCGTTTTCCCGATATCGACCAAATGTGGACCAGATCATCCAGAAAATCATCTGTCGGGTACTACTAATTTATTTATATATGCAATACCACTAACAGTATTCCTGCCAAGATTCCAAACGCTGTCGATTTCGCCTTGTAGAACTTTTTCATTTTCGTCTACTTAATATGGTAAGTGTCACACCCATTTTACAAAGTTTTTTCCAAAGTTATATTTTGCGTCAATAAACCAATCCAATTACCATGTTTCATCCCTTTTTCGTACTTGGTATGAATTAGGGCATTTTTTTCATTTTTCGTAATTTTCGATATCGATAAAGTGGGCGTGGTTATGGTCGGATTTCGGCCATTTTTTATACCAAGATAAAGTGAGTTCAGATAAGTACGTGGACTAAGTTTAGTAAATATATATCGGTTTTTGCTCAAGTTATTGTGTTAACGGCCGAGAGGAAGGACAGACGGTGGACTGTGTATAAAAACTGGGCGTGGCTTCCACCGATTTCGCCCATTTTTACAGAAAACGGTTACCGTCATATAATCTATTCCCCTACCAAATTTAAGAAGGATTGGTAAATTTTTGTTCGACTTATGGCATTAAAAGTATTCTAGACAAACTAAATGAAAATGGGCGGAGCCACTCCCATTTTGATATTTTCTTTTATTTTTGTATTTTGTAGCATCATATCATTACTGGAGCTGAATTTTGACTTAATTTACTTATATACAGTAAAGATATTAAATTTTTTGTTAAAATTTGAATTTAAAAAAATTTTTTTTAAAAAGTGGGCGTGTTCTTCATCCACTTTTGCTAATTTTTATTTAGCAATATATAGTAATAGTAGTAACGTTCCTGCCAAATTTCATAATGATATCTTCAACGACTGCCAAATTACAGCTTGCAAAACTTTTAAATTATCTTCTTGTAAAAGTGGGCGGTGCCACGCCCATTGTCCAAAATCTTACTAATTTTCTATTCTGCGTCACATCCTCAACCCATCTACCAAGTTTCATCGCAACCTGTACAACCAACCGTTATCCAATCAAAGTTAATATACTCTGTGAGCTCTGCTCAACTGAGTATAAAAAAGAAATTAACAGCGGATCGGGGGTTTTAGCGGGCTAATGGAGTAAGGTGCTGAAAATTAGCACCCAGCGGATTAAGGGTATTAGAATGGTAACATCAACAGACACAAAGATTCGACGGTTTAAAAATTCGTTTCTCAAGCACTTCGGCTAGAACAAGAAGATGCTAGTACCGATTGGTTGGGGCTATTTAAAGATTATTTTCTGGACAGTCTCAGTACTTTTCACTTCTCTACCTCAAGTTCGAGCAGTGTTGTTACTTCGAATTTCGTACAGTGCTCCCAACTCTGGTTTTGAGGCAGTATACAATAGAAATCATTAGCAGTTTTTAAACAAATAAAACTAATTAAATGTACCCTTTGTACTTTTCTCTGTTTATTCACATGCCAATTTGATAACACAATTCAACTGTGCAAATATAAACAAACAATTACTCGACAATTTTCTTATGAAAAAGTATAGCAAAATGTTTTGTCAAAGCGGCGTTCATTTCATTTCGCTGGAATATGCGTAAATGTGAATCATAAAAAACGCTTAATAAGCTTTTTGTATTTTCCATAAGTAAAATTTTAGTTTTCACCTAAAAATTTACACACGCTATAATTGACCGAGGCCACCACCGTGGCTTTGTGGTAGTATGCTCCGCCTACCACACCGAGGATCTTGGGTTCAACTCACGGACAGAGTAACATCAAAAATGAGGAAATTAGAAACAAGTTTTTCTAATCGGCGTCGCCTCTCGGAAGTGTTTAGCATACACTCAGAGTGTATTTATGCCATGAAAAGCTCCTCGTTGAAAACACACCTGCCTTGCAGATGTCGTTCAGAGTCGGTGTAAAAACATGTAGGTGTTTTTTTTTACGAGGAAGCATCGAAAGCCTCAAAGTCAGTGTGGGACTTTAACCGCACTAATCCTCCTACGTCTTGTACCATTTAGCCCCGGTACTACCGTCAAGTATTCCGTCGGGAGGTAGGTTGAGCACTAAGCTCTATGTCTGTCGGGGTCACGTTGCTGTACTTTGATATTCCCGCGACGTTTAAAAGCTGGGACTGGCACACCCTGCTTACTATCTCAATGTGCTTGACACATACGACTTCTACGAATATTTGCAAACATACCTTAAACAATGCGCATGCAGCGCACGGTCTGTGCGTTCGACGACTTGCATTGTAGGATTCCTTTTTTAAAATTTTTTCTTTTTCTTTTTTCTCCTTTAAATTTAATCGCTTTTTTATACCTTTAATGAAAATGAAATGGTATATAATTTCGTCACGAAACCCAAAATCGTAAGTCCTTAAAGGAAAATAGATAGACCCACTATTAAGTAAACCGAAATAATCAGGATGAAGAGCTAAGTTGATTTAGCCATGTCCGTCTGTCCGTCGGCCCGTCTGTCTGTTTGTATGCAAACTAGTCCCTCAATTTTTGAGATATCTTGATAAAATTTGGTGATCGGTGTATTTGGGTGTCCGATTAAGACATTTTTCGGAACCCGCCGGATCTGACCCACTATAGCATATATCCTCCCATACAACCGATTTTTCAGAAAAAGAAAATTTTGCCATATCTTCATCAATTTAACAGACTGAAGCTTCAAACTTCACCATATACTTTCGTAGATTGCACATATGTTGTCTGAAAAAATCATAGAGATCGGTTGTATATATAGTATATATCTCATACAACCGGTGATTCAGATAAGAAACTTTTCGCAATTTCTACCCCATTTTAACAGCTATAAGCTTCAAATTCCAACAATGGCTTACGTATATAGCATATATTTTTGTCTGAAAAAATCATAGAGATCGGTGATATATATATTACATACCCCATATAAACTGTCATTTTGCCCCCTTTTTTTACGGCTAGAAGCTTCAAAATTCATCAAAATTTCATCAAATAGTTACGTTTACGTCATATGTTTTGAAATAGGTGATTCGTAGTCATAGTTTTACATGCAGACCACAAACATGTGAAGCTTTGGCATCCTCACACAAAGTACTTACCTACTTTTATACCTTTCATGAAAATGAAATGGTATATTAATTTCGTCACGAAACCCAAATTGTAAGTCCTTAAAGGAAAATAGATAGACCCACCATTAAGATTACCGAAATAATCAGGATGAAGAGCTGAGTTGATTTAGCCATGTACGTCTGTCCGTCTGTCTGTTTGTATGCAAACTAGTCCCTCAATTTTTGAGATATCTTGATAAAATTTGGTGAGCGGGTGTATTTGGGTGTCCGATTAGACATTTGTCGGAACCGGCCGGATCGGACCACCATAGCATATATCCTCCATACAACCGATTTTTCAGAAAAAGAGGTTTTTTGTCATATCTTCCTCAATTCAACAGATTGAAGCTTCAAACTTCACCATATAATTTCGCATATTGCACATATTGTTGTATAAAAAATTTATGAGATCGGTCGTATATATAGTATATATCCCCCACAACCGATTGTTCAGATAAGAAACTTTTCGTAATTACTGCACTATTTTAAGAGCTAGAGGCTTCAAGTTTCACCAATTGCTTACGTGTATAGTATATATTGTTGTGCAAAAAAATCATAGAGATCGGTGATATATATAATATATATATGATGGTATATATAGTATATATATATACAATTGCAATTTCAGCCCCATTTTAACAGCTAGAAGCTTCAAATATCACCAAATGCTTACGTGTATAGCACATATTGTTGTATAAAAAATTTATGAGATCGGTCGTATATATAGTACATATCTCATACAACCGATTGTTCAGATAAGAAACTTTTCGCAGTTTCTACTAGAGATATACGCCGCCGATTACCGTGGTTTTTCGCACGCCGCCGCCGAATATCAAAAAAATTGGCGCGGCGGCGGCGGCGGCGGCGTCCGGCGCCTTACTATATTTTCTACTCTTTTGAGACTGTCTAGGCCATTTATTGTTCGTCTCGAAATTGGTCCAATATGGTCGAAAGGGGTATCAAGGGATGCGCATCACTGCCAGTTATAAAAATCCTATTGCGAACATATTGCTGATTTTTGATGGCCTTGTAAGTACTTATTATTGTAAAAAATTTAATGAGCTGATAGGCCTTAGTTAAGTCGATCAAACATAGTCATATGTTCCTGAAGATGATTTCAGACTGAAATCGAAATATCGACGAAGTAAAACTAAAACACAACTTTAAATATTGTGTTTTATTTAACTAAGGCCTATTGCGAAATTTAATACTTTCTAAGCATTCAAAAGTTATTTGAGAAAACAGGCGCTTTCAATGCGCAATTTCGTATTACCGAATTCACCAAGTTATTAAAACAAAACACTTAAAGAAAAGTTATACATATAAAATTGAAATGCTCACTTCGCAAAATTTTTTCAAAAAATTTTAAAAAAATATCCCAAAATGTAGAACACATTTTCAAAATGTCCTCATGTTGTTAAAAAAGCAAGTTACCCGAAAAAGATGCCGAATTTTATATCCCGAGTGGCTGAAAGAATAAGGGAAATCAGTGATACAAAATCCTTTAGTATGCTCCAGTGGTTTAAATTCTCCTTTGAAATGATTTTCAGCTCATACTTACGTTGCATATACATAGCTTCACCATCTCTGAGAAGGGTTGGAAAAATCACTTTATTTGCTTAACTATAAAATAGCGTTTCAAATCTTAATTTTGATTTTCACACTTCATCATTCGACACCCAAGTCTCCCGGTTTGACATTTTCCGGGATTGCTACTGTTCGCACGTCGGGAATTGTAGCTCCTAGAAACAGCCGAAAAAACTGAAGGCGCCCTTAAGCCAGTGTTTATGCTGATCGTTAAAACTGTGCCAAGAGAGTCATGACTTTTAATAGACCATCAATAGCAACCGTAAGTCGCCTTTGTGCGTAACCAATAGGGAGCCACAAATGATTTAAAGAAATCGTGCCGACGACGGGTATTATAGTTAGCCCAGAGTATCTCCTTCAGTGAAACTTCGCTACAAAAGTGTTACCATTTTAAGTATTTCTCCCTCTCTCTGCAAGAAAATTTTCTGAACTATCCGCGAGAGGCAAAAACCGCGGATCTTTCCGAAATGGCCGAAACGTCGATTTCCTTAAATACATATAAACAAAACCGTTGCAAATATTATTTTTTTAAATTTTCGCTTTACAAGCCTCCCAGATACTCATCCGCAAGGTAATGATGTTGTTCCAGATCGTCAAACATACTATTGATGGCAGCAATATGCTTCCATATTCATTAGTTGTGGACAATTTGATACTCTGAATTCCAGCCATTCAATTCAGAGGTATACGCCGATCACTTTGTCGGCGCGCCGGACACGCCGCCGCCGCCGGTATATAATAGAGGCTACGCCGCCGCCGCCGATTAAGTGACCGGCGTAAACCTCTAGTTTCTACCCCATTTTAACAGCTATAAGCTTCAAATTTCAACAATTGCTTACGTGTATATCATATATTGTTGTCTGAAAAAATCATTGAGATCTGTGATATATATAGTATATATCTCATACAACCGATTGTTCAGATAAGACACTTTGCGCAAATTCTGCCCCATTTTAACAGCTAGAAGCTTCAAATTTCACCGAATGCTTACGTATATGGCATAAATTGTTGTCTGAAAAAATTGATGAGATCGGTCGTATATATAGTATATATCCCCACACAACCGATTTTTCAGATAAGAAACTTTTCGCAATTACTGCCACTATTTTAAGAGCTAGAGGCTTCAAATTTCAACGAATGCTTAGGCATATAGCATATATTGTTGTCTGTAAAAATCATAGAGATCCGTGGGTATATATAGTATATATATATTAGACCTGGCGCAGCTTATATGAGATTTTTTTTTGGAATTTTGAGTACGGGGATTGGTCAAATATGCGATTCGATGTAATAATTCATGTGGTAAATTTTTAACTCGATCAGAGTGTGCCAACCTGTGCCATAATGAGGTCAAAGGTCAAAATATAGAAAAACACTTGGTTTTTTTACTGTTATCTGTTTATTTATTATATATAGAATGTAATGACCTCATTTTTCCTCAATATTTTGCACAGTAATTTTTTCTATATGTCCAATAATGATAAGAAAATTTATAAATATTAGAAAAGAGTAAATTAGTAAAAATTCCATTGAACTAAGGCGGGCCACTGACTACACAAATTATCTGCACAAGACTGTTGTTGGAATTGAGTGGAATTGCGTTCACTGAGTTCACAACAACAAATTACTCGAATTTGCGCAGATAATGTAGTCAGTGGCCCGCCTAACGGTAAATTCATACATTACGGTTCACATACGCCAATGTTGATAATTAGACAGACTGAGACGTGCAAATAGAGCTTTTAATATTTTGTCATTGCGAAATTGACTGTGGTTAAGAAAGGGTCTTTATTAAAATAATTAAAAATAGTAAAAGTTATACTGCAATATCGTGATGGCTGTAAATAATTTTGTTACACTTAGATCTGCTGACACAAACGTATATTTGATAGGAAAATGTGAAAAAAATATACTTGGAAGCAAGTTACCGTCAAAACTACAAGTGCTGAAATGTTTTTTTTTACTATGTGCGGTGTGAAAAGAAAACAATTAAGGAAAGTGCTAAATTGGCTTCGAAGGAAATATTGCCTTTTTGGGAAAGAGCACGTGTTCCAACGTTAAACAAAAAAACATGTGACGATAAATTGGTGAAATTATATGATGAGTGGAGAACAGTACAGAAATTTTGTACATCTTCGTTTCCTAGTTCTCGTAAAAAGGAAAATGATTTCAATGATAATTTGAACAATTTATTCGATATTGCACATGCTGATGCTTTAGAAATGATAGCTATTCCTGAGGACCGAGACTTTTTAATTAAACAAAGAGAGCCAGGTCGTGTTGGGAGCATGATTTCTATAGATCAATGTCTCGCAAATAAAGAAAAACGGAAGGCGCAAAGGTTAGAAGAAGAAAATCGACGCAGAGCAAAGTATCAAAGATTGGAAAGCACTCAAGGTATTTAGTTAATTCTGCTGAAACAAATAATATGTAAGTTTCTCTTTCAACTAATTTTTTTTAGAGTTGAGTGTAGACTATGATGTAAGTGATGAAAGTGAATGTGAGTCTGAAAAATCTGTAGAGCAGTTGATGATCGTATCAAACACCAACGAGCTGAAAAAAAACGTGGTAAAAAAAGCTTCATAGATGATAGAATGCTTGCTTGCATGGATGCTGGCAATATGTCAACCCCACTCGCAATTCATTTTATTATTGCAACAGCTAAAGCTTTGGGTCACAATATTGAAGATCTGGTTATTAATTGTACAAGTTTGAGAAAACAGCGCAAGGAATATCGTCGGCGTCATGGTACAGAAATTATTGAGAATTTCAAGGTATAAAAGTTTATTTTGGATTTGTTATGAATACTTCTCAGAGCGAAAATTTTTCAGATCCCTGATACATTTGTGTTACACTGGGACGGTAAACTACTTCCTGCAATGACTGGAAAGGAAAAAGTAGAACGCCTAGCTATTGTTTTAAACGGCAGATAATATAGAAAAATTAATTTCCATTCCAATTATTGAATGTGGAACTGGTGAAGCAATCGCCCAGTCCATATATAATTACTTAGAAAAAATGAATATGATAAATTCGGTGGAAATGGTATGCTTTGACACGACAGCTACAAACACTGGTAAACGTAACGGTGCTGGAATGTTGCTGGAACAAAAATTGAAACGTAGCTTGTTGTGGTTGCCATGCAGGCATCATATTGCAGAAATCATACTACGAGCTGTATTTGAAATATATTTTGGAAAATCTTGTGGCCCGGAAGTTGCCATATTTGAACGTTTTTCGCGGGAATGGAACACTTTCAATTTAAAAGATCTTTCAATTGGAATCATGGATGAAGAAGTGCGACGTGCTATAAATGCAGAGGAATGTGAAGCCAATAAAGAATTTTGCATCAAAAATATAGCAAAAGACCACATTCGCCATGATTACAAAGAGCTATTGCAACTCATGTTTATTTTCTTAGGTGGCAGCATCCCGAACTTTTCCTTTCGTGCACCTGGCGCGACGTCACATGCCAGGTTTATGTCAAAAGCGATATATGCCTTAAAAATGTTTGCTTTGCAAAAACAATTTAAAATGTCTTCCAGCCATTTGAATGGATTCCGCAATGTGTGTATTTTCCTGGTGCGTCTTTATATTCCGTATTGGTTTCGAACTACTAATGCAGTCGAAGCACCAAATTTGGATTTGCAGCTGGTAAAAAACATTGCCGGTTATTACGACCCAAAAATATCTCTAGCCTTATTAGATAAAATGAAAAACCACTTATGGTATCTGTCCGAGGAAGCCGTTGGTCTCGCCTTTTTCGATTCTAATGTGGACTTAAATGTGAAAAGAAAGATGGTTGAAGCACTAGCATTAGAAAAAGAGTTTGAAAGCAATGACGACAATGGCGTTTATCTGCATAAAAATGTAAATGCCAGCATTGAAGAAATGAAAGCATTCATAAGTAAAGATTTAAGTTGTTTTGTAACGCAAAGAACTAGAAATATCTTTTCACGATTGGAAATAGACGTAAAATTTTTCAACTTAGATCCCTCAAACTGGTGCGAAAATGCAGAATATTTAAAAGGTGTTCAAATCCTCAAAAACGTCACTGCTGTTAATGATTCTGCTGAGAGGAAAGTAAAACTAATAACAGATTTTAACCGGTCTTTAACTCATAGCGAAGAAGATAAACAATACTTGCTTCATATTGTCGAGAACTACAGGCAAAAGTTCCCTTCATATACTAAAACTTCGCTTTTGTAATATTCTTGAGACATATATTAATGATTGAAATGCAAATTGTGGAAAAATTGCGTCATTTTATTTTTTCTTTAATAAATAAACAGATAACAGTAAAAAAAACCAAGTGTTTTTCTATATTTTGACCTTTGACCTCATTATGGCACAGGTTGGCACACTCTGATTGAGTTAAAAATTTACCACATGAATTATTACATCGAATCGCATATTTGACCAATCCCCGTACTCAAAATTCCAAAAAAAAATAACGCCAGGTCTAATATATATACTATATATATATTTTTTTTGCAATTTCAGCACCATTTTAACAGCTAGAAGCTTCAAATTTCCACAAATGCTTACGTATATGGCATATATTGTTGTCTGAAAAAATCACAGAGATCGGTTGTATATATAGTATATATCTCATACAACCGATTGTTCAGATAAGAAACTTTGCGCAAATTCTGCCCAATTTTAACAGCTAGAAGCTTCAAATTTCACCAAATGCTTACGTATATAGCATATATTTTTGTCTGAAAAAATCATAGAGATCGGTGGTATATATATTATATACCCCATATAAACTGTCATTTTTGCCCCTTTTTTACGGCTAGAAGCTTCAAAATTCATCAAATTTCATCAAATAGTTACGTTTATGTCATATATTTTTGAAATAGGTGATTCGTAGTCATAGTTTTTACATGAAGACCACAAAACACGTGAAGCTTTGCATCCTCACATAAAGTACCTACCTATTTTTATACTCAGTTGAGCATAGCTCACAGAGTATATTAACTTTGATTGGATAACGGTTGGTTGTACAGGTATAAAGAAATCGAGATAGATATAGACTTCCATATATCAAAATCATCAGGATCGAAAAAAAATTGATTGAGCCATGTCCGTCCGTCCGTCCGTTCGTCCGTTAACACGATAACTTGAGTAAATTTTGAGATATCTCGATGAAATTTGGTATGTAGGTTCCTGAGCACTCATCTCAGATCGCTATTTAAAATGAACAATATCGGACTACAACCACGCCCACTTTTTCGATATCGAAAATTTCGAAAAACCGAAAAAGTGCGATAATTCATTACCAAAGACGGATAAAGCGATGAAACTTGGTAGGTGCGTTGACATTATGACGCAAAATAGAAAATTAGAAATTAAAATTTTGCTAGCTGTAATTTGGCAATCGTTGAAGATATCATGATGAAATTTGGCAGGAACGTTACTCCTATTACTATATGTATGCTAATAAAAATTAGCAAAATCGGAGGACGACCACGCCCACTTTTAAAAAATATTTTTTTAAGTCAAATTTTAACAAAAAATTTAATATCTTTACAGTATATAAGTAAATTATGTCAACATTCAACTCCAGTAATGATATGGTGCAACAAAATGCAAAAATAAAAGAAAATTTCAAAATGGGCGTGGCTCCGCCCTTTTTCATTTAATTTGTCTAGGATACTTTTAATGCCATAAGTCGAACAAAAATTTACCAATCCTTGTCAAATTTGGCAGGGGCTTAGATTCTTGGACGATAACTTATTTCTGTTAAAAAGGGCGAAATCGGTTGAAGTCACGCCCAGTTTTTATACACAGTCGACCGTCTGTCCTTCCGCTCGGCCGTTAACACGATAACTTCAGCAAAAATCGATATATCTTTACTAAACTCAGTTCACGTACTTATCTGAACTCAATTTGTATTGGTATAAAAAATGGCCGAAATCGGACTATGACCACGCCCACTTTATCGATATCGAAAATTACGAAAAACGAAAAAAAATGCCATAAGTCTATACCAAATACGAAAAAAGGGATGAAACATGGTATTTGGATTAGTTTATTGACGCAAAATATAACTTTAGAAAAAAACTTTGTAAAATGGGTGTGATACCTACCATATTAAGTAAGTAGAATGAAATGAAAAAGTTCTGCAGGGCGAAATAAAAAAACCTTGAAATTTTGGCAGGAATACTGTTCGTGGTATTATATATATAAAAAAATTAGCTGTATCCAACAGATGATGTTCTGGGTCACTCTGGTCCACATTTTGGTCGATATCTGGAAAACACCTTCACATATACAACTACCACCACTCCCTTTAAAAGCCTCATTAATACCTTTAATTTGATGCCCATATCGCACAAACACATTCCACACAGCCGTCCACCTATAGAACTAAGGCCCACTCCCTTTCAAAATACTCATTAACACCTTTCATTGATACCCATATTGTACAAACGCATTCGTTTCTGTTCTAGAGTCACCCCTGGTCCACCTTTATGCGATATCTCGAAAAGGTGACCACCTATACAACTACACCACTCCCTTTTAAAACCCTCATTAATACCTTAATTTAATACCCATATCGTACAAACACATTCTAGAGTCACCCCTGGTCCACCTTTATGGCGATATCTCGAAAAGGCGTCCACCTATAGAACTAAGCCCCACGCCCTTTTGAAATACTCCTTAACACCTTTCGTTTGATAGCCATATTGTACAAACACATTCTAGAGTCACCCGTGGTCCACCTACATTATGGCGATATCTCGAAAAGGCGTCCACCTGTAGAACTAAGCCCCACGCCCTTTTAAAATACTCATTAACACCTTTCGTTCGATACCCATATCGTACAAACAAATTCTAGGGTCACCCCTGGTCCACCTTTATGGCGATATCTCGAAACGGCGTCCACCTATGGAAATAAGGATCACTACCTTTTAAAATACTCATTAAAACCTTTCATTTGATACCCATATCATACAAACAAATTCTAGAGTCAACCCTGATCCACCTTTATGGCGATATCCCTAAATGGCGTCCACCTATAGAACTATGGCCCACTCCCTCTTAAAATACTCTTTAAAACCTTTCATTTATACACATGTCATACAAACACATTCCAGGGTTACCCTCGGTTCATTTTCCTACATGGTTATTTTCCCTTATGTTGCCACCATAGCTCTCAACTGAGTATGTAATGTTCAGTTACACCCGAACTTAACCTTCCATACTTGTTTATTTTATATTTATCTTAACAATCGTTTAGGTATGTACTTCTGTTCACAATATATTTCTTATCTTATACATCCGATTATTTGGAGATTAGGAACGGGATAAGATTATTGTTCAGCCCCATTCATGAAAGGTATGAAGTCTTCGGCACAGCCGAAGACAGTCCCGTCCTTACTTGTTTTGTCCTCAATACGTATCGACGGCTTTCCCATGTAGGTACTTCCACCGGTTGGAGAGGCTTTGTACCGCGTGTACACTTCTTCTCGTTATTTCCACATTTGGAGAGGCCTTGTCTCCAATCCGTAGGTTTGCCGTTATGTGGATGTTGACTGCTTCTAGTCACATGGTTGAAGAGGCATTGTATCCAATCCGTCGCCTGGTTTACTATAATATTACCTATATTTCGGTCTTTTCTTATTTTATCATTCTGACGCTGCTAATTTTACGGTGGCCTTGCATCCAATACGTGCTCAGCTCGATCCCCTCCACCTTTGTAGTTTGTTATCCACCCACAAAACTCGACTGTTCAAAGTTCGTTGCTGCGCCGGAGCCTTTCCAGACTTCGTAGACACTTTATTATTTTCGCATCCAACAATTGTTTCAGAAGTGTAATCCTCTCCAAAACTACTGGGTAGTTTGCATCTCGAACTATAGAACCTAGGACATTTGAAAAATACCTGGTAAACATCTTCTACAGTAGCGCCACCCCAGTGATCGCATATGTTGTTAGGCTTGTGATTTAATGGGTGCAGATATTCCTTAAAGCATCCGTAACCACTCAGAAATTGTGTGAGGTAGAAATCTACCTATCCGTGCTATCTCGATATCCGTATATTAATATCTGGGATACATCGGTGTGTCCATTTCACTTCACTTATTATCAAACATGTAGGTGACGTTTCGCCAATTTGTGGGAAAAATTAAAAGAAGCACGACGCAAATTGGAAGATAAGCTCGGCCAAAAATCTCTATCGCGCCTTGCATTTATATATTTATTTTATTTATAATGGACCAAGTGAAAACAAACAAGCTTTTTTATTGTATAGTCTTGAGTTTAATTAAGATGTATTTTTGCTATTTAAAATTCCTGAAATTTTAACTGAAAATTTTTTGCTTATTTTTTAAGCACATGACAATTAGGTGTGTATATATAGCGCCCACAAAATTAATCTCGGCGTATTTTATACTTAAAAAGTGGTGCAAAAGTTCTTAAACTAAAATGAATTCACTCATTCATTTCGCGATTCTGTTTGTTGCTCTTAGCTGCCTGTTGTCCTACACGAATGCGGAATTTCGCATGATAAATGGCGTAGATATAGAAATAGAAGACAGCCCACATTCGGTATCAATATTTATTTCTTCCATGTATCAGTGTGTTGGTTCCTTAGTCACATTGAAATCGGTGGTTACAGTTGCGCATTGCATATCCGGGGAAGAATGGAGCGATATCCAGCTTCTAGCTGGTGTAGTCGATATAGGTGAAATAGACACAAGAAGGGGACAAAAACACAAAGTACAAAATATAATTCAAGATCCTGCTTATATTCAAGGATTACCATATATGGATGTTGCTGTGGTTAAAGTGTATAAATCTTTCGTAAGGAGTGAGAGGGTAATACCAGTAAACCTTTGCGATTCCGTATTAGTACCGGGCAGGGTAATGCAAGTTAGTGGATGGGGTTCGCTGAATTCAAATGATACGCCTCCTAATTATTTTCTCAAAACTGTTGAAATGCCTATAATACGAAAGGATCAATGCCAGAACATTTATGCCAATATTGAAACACCGATGATTTTACCAAACACAATCATTTGTGCTGGATGCAGTGGAAGTAATTTGTGTTCAGGAGATTCTGGAGCAGGAGCAATTGTGAAGAACAAACTTTGTGCGGTGGCACACGGTGGTTGTGATAACCTCAGTATTCCGAGTTTATTTACAGATATAACAGATGAAAGAGTTAACGACTTTTTAAGATCCAATATATCATAAATAGAGTTGTTACAAATTCACTGTTGAGTGGAATATCACCCTTACTTCACAGAACACCGAATTTCGAAACATTTTGAGATGGGTCGTTTTCGAAACAGCAGTTGAGATATGGTGACATTCCACTCAGCAGTCGAAATGGCGATATTTTTTTTCATATATCATGTACAAATTGTTATGATTGCGAGTAAATAAATAAATATTTTTGATTGTACAAATGAAAGTGGTAAGCATGTAAATTACTTAAATTGTGAGACCAAAGTTTGATCACGACTGTAAAGCTCTGTCGTGTAGGGAAAGGTCATGAGATAAAAAGAAAATTTCGGAACAATTACTTTGAGGTTGAGGTTGTTGTTGTTGTTGTTGTTGTAGCAGTGCTTCGCCCCATACAATGGGTGCGACCGATCACAAATTGTCATCAATATTCTCTAACGGGAATCCAAGGAAAACTTTCAGTTTCAACAGAAGCAAGTGTGCGAGACTACGTAGACAGGCCCTTTGTGATCGAAGTCTGACCAAGTATGGAGATGATCATGAAGCACTACGGTAGAAGGGATATTTCTAAAATTTCTAATATTCATTCCAAAAGCTAAAGTCTTCCAGAAACGTAGTAGGCAGCTGTCATAAGAATATGCCACAAAACATAGGCAAACGTTCAGGTAGGAAGGTCTTGATAGGAGCTAGAAGGGTGGTGTCACCACCATGGAATTGTGGCCATATTGAAATATTTTAAAAATCATCTATGTGGTCGGCATATTCCAGCAATGGGATTTGTATTCTAGTCGCCATTTATGACAGGCATATTTTCCGCGGGCATATGGTAAGGCCCCCTAACCCGGCCAAAATCGATTAGGCGGTTAAGTGCCAATCATTGGCTTGGAGGGACAAGACTTAAGGTCTTAGACAGGGGGCGCGTATCCAGCCATCGGGGGCTCAAGTGTGGCTTCCTGGCGAAAACGATTGCTGATTTTATGATACCTATAGGTAGTTTCGGTGAGAACTTTTGTTAGCCCGGTAAGGGACGAGGTTTTTAATCTGACCCTTTCTCCTTAGTACTGGTCTGATAAATGACGAGTCAGAGTAAAGGGTTCTTATCAAGACTCTATCTTCTTTAAGTACACCCTAAAAGACTATCTTATATAAACCTTGGGAAAACTAAGTGTGAAGTAGAAGACATTTGGGACTTTGGACGAACCAGGAAGAGTAAGCCATCCTGGGAGTACAAGGTAGGGTTGGA